>CAUYQG010077121.1:0-19709 GCA_963574415.1 Tarsius wallacei | reverse complement strand
TAGACTAAAGCATCCCCGGAGCCCACCCGGTCGTGGCTGGGGTGGCCGGGAGCGGTCCCGGCACTCCAGACTGGGCTACAGCTTGTGACACCAACAAAAAAAAAAAAAAAAAAAAAAAAAAGCTATGCTCCTCAGAGTGTTTTTCAACAGGAGCACGGACCCCACTGGGGAGCTTGCTAGAAGTGAAGAATCTCAGGCCCAACCTCAGAACTACTCAATCAAAATAATCAAGTAATTCATAGGAGTCAGAGGCATATTCAAGTTCAAGCATAGGTTCTAGTGCAGGCGCCCATTTTGTCCAAATCAAAGGATGATACTGTGTCCAGAAAGTGCCAATTTCTTGCAACTGCTACTTTAGCAACTTCAAAATGAATGCCAGTTATTTCAGACAAATTAAAATTCTTCCATTCATGCACATGACAACACAAGGACTTGTTTAATTCTCCAACAACTTAGGCAAGGATTCAAGAAAACGAGAATGATAGGGGACCTATCTGCATTTCCGGGTTCAGACCGAACCATGGAGTTTTTAAAAGTTGTAACAGAGCCCCAGAAACTTCATTAATTCTATCAAGGCATAATATCACCAGAAACTAAGTCAGAAACAGATAAAAGCCTGGCTCTATAATTAAGAGCAGGATTCCATAATCTAATTATTATATTTTCAATCAAAGCAGAGTTTTCAGTATATTTTTCCACTGTTTCTTGAATTAGCAGAGACCTGTAAGCATGTTCAGAGTAGGGATAAGTTAATTAGGGAGAGAATTTCCCAATAAGAAGCTCAGTCCACAACACTTGATAATTAGAAATATTGTAATAATTCATTGACCTTTCAGAGACCCTTTCATAGCACTGGCTGTCCTCAGGGATTCACAGAAAGCCACATCACAATTTTTCTCCAGTTGTCACCATTGCTGCTGTTTTTGCAGACTGTCACATTTACAAGTCTTTGAGAAATAGCTTGGGAAGCCATGTGACCTTAGAAACACGGGAACTCTCTTCTTCAATAGTGTACTTGTCTGTCCGTAAGGGCCCTCTAACCTCAACCTGAGCACTTCTTGGTGGAGAAGTTCAGCCACACAATTCTTTACACCTCAGAGTATGAAATCTTGTCCTCTGAACTTGAATGTCACCTGATGTCCTAGAATGTTCCTACTCTTCAGGAAGTGAGTGGTAAGTGGGGCCTAAACACAAATGTGGGGAAGGGAGGGTCTTCACTACTTCACATAGTTTCACAGCAGCAGGATGGTGCCTGACTTCACCATGCTGTTGTGTGTACTATGATTGCTAAGTGATCCAGGATACTGAGGTTCTGAATATATTTTTAGAAAACTGTTTCTGAAAGAAGAATTGCAGATGAGACAGTAAAGCAGAAACACAAAGAAAAGAAGCAGCAACACTAGCATAAAAGTGTTGGCAGTAGAAATAATCCCAAGACTGCTTACTATAGCTGCAAAGTATGCTAAGCACTTTCCAAATGTTCATGTGTCATTTAATCTTTACCACAATCCTTTATAGTAGATGGTATCTCCATTTTGCAGATGAAAACATTAAGGCTTATTGGAAGATCCTACAGATAGTAAGCCACAATTCAAAACCAGGCCTAGTCAACTCAAGTTAAAGTTCTTGAGTTGTATTACACCGTACTAAAAACAGAAGGCCCCAGAAGGTCCCAACAGGTTTGATAACTGAGGTTTGATAACCTCAGTATATCCCAAAGCTACTCCTATTCATCTCCTGTTCCACCTTCTATCTATCTCCTAGATAAACCTCTACATCTGGCCAAATTCTTTAACTGTAGCTCCCATGGATTTTCCATTTTCTACTTTTCACTTCTACTGCCACTGACCTAGATGAGTGTCTGCTTACTTCTCTTCTCCATTATTGCAACAGAGCCCTAAACTCACCTTCACATGGCTCTCACTTATGCTATACCTTCTTCACCTGGGGCCAGAATGAGCTTCCCAAGGCACAGGTCAGGGATAGTCCTCCTTCCTCCCATAAACCATCTAGCTTCCCAAAAGGCACAGTGTCATACTAACCTCCCTTCCTGTCTTGCTCCACTATATCGTCTCCCTGTACTTGACTCAAATGGTTGTATTCCTGCCCCACTCAACACAAGGCCATGAGTTTGATCATTGCTCATTCCATTCCCTAGGAATGGAATCATTTCTTCATTCTTTGCCCATCAACATCCATCCCTTCCTTCAAGGCTCAATCAGGTAGAATCTCCTGCTGCCTGCCCAGATACCTCTGTCAGAATGAATCCTTTCCCACATACTCCCATACAAGATGATTTGGCCTTGAGTTGCATTTATTTGGTTCTACAGGTTTTAATTTGTGTGGCTCCTGCTATGCTGAAAGATTCAAGGTCATCTTTATAACCACGGTGTGTATGTGCTCTTCACAGGGAATTACCATCTGAAAAAAGCCTCAAGTGAGAATTGTCCTTTAGAAATTGATGGCTTCTTTTTCTCTTCATCAGCAACATAACTTCTAGGATTGACTGAATTTCACATTTTCTTTTTGTTGTTTGTTTTGTTTTGGCTAAGAAAATAGAAATCAAATCTTATTTTTTCTCTCAGGCCTTGCCCTAGTCTAATTTCTGTCTTCTCCAATCTTTACTTTCTACTTGTATTTTTATTATTTTATGTTTCCTTCCATTTGCCTTAATATCTGTAGAACAAGATGGGATATAAATAAATAGATGTATAAATAAAGAATAGGTTTTTGAGAAATGATTGACAACTTGAATTAAAAACAAGATTTCTACTGGGAAAAACGTAGAGAACTCAATCCAAGTTGGTTACAGTTTCTATCAATAGCCCAAAGGGGGAAGATATTAGACTCAAACAAGAAAGCAGTTTGTTCCTTGAGACTCAAAGTGTGCTAGAGTGAAAAATGAGGGTTGGGGGCAAGGGGATACTGTGAAGACCTGTAGCCTTAAGCACTGAAACCTGGAATACTATATAGGAAAATGGAGCATTACCTGATAACTTTTTAGTTGAACTTTGACTTTCCACATCCATATCCACCGTAATGATTGCTAGTTGTTCATGGGGCATGGGTGGGAGAAAAATGCACGTGATATACTAGGAAAAACTTCAGAAAAGCTGGTACTTGGAGAATCCATCCTTGATGCCAAAATCCTTCCCCATATCTTTAGTTACACGTTTGAGTATTATTGAGATCTATTCATCTCCAGGAAAAATGTAAACCAGTGAGACGCTGGAAATAAAAGGGCAGACTGCAGTGGATTCTTGTTCACATCAGAGTTACAACCACACTGCAGTTATTGCAGAAAGAAATCCAGAGCTGAAGACAGGGGTGTGCATGTTCTAACCTTTTGCCCAGTACCTTACTAGCAAGATGACTGGGAAAAGCCCCCATCTCTCTGAGCGTCAGTTTTCTCCATCCTAAAATGGAAATAGCTGGCCAGGCAAGGTGGCTCATGCCTGTAATCCCAGCACTTTGGAAGGACGAGGCAAGGGGGATTGTTTGAGCCCAGGAGTTCAAGAGCAGCCTGGGCAACATAGCCAAGCCTCGTCTCTACAAAAAAAAAAGTTAAAAATTAGCCAAGCATGGTGGTACATGCTTGTAGTCTCATCTATTCAGGATGCTGAGGTGGAAGGATCACCTGAGCCCAGGAGGTCAAGGCTGATGTGAGCAATGATCATCATGATCATGCCACTGCACTCCAGCCAGGGTGAGAATGAGACCCTGACTCAAAAAAATTTTTTTTTTAATTTAAAAAATAAAATGGGAACAGTTATACCTTCCTTACTGGATACTGTGAGGATGAAATGAAATAATAAGTGAACTTCCTTTACAAACTCTTCATAAGCAGGACAATTATTTCTATTTCAACAAAGATTTACTGAGAGAGACATCACAGCACAGGAGCATAGACCATGAATTCCAAAACCAAAAGCTAGGATTTAAATCCCATTTCTACTGTTTCCTATTTTGTGACCATAGACAAGTTACTAACCTTTTTGTGCTGTTTTCTCATTTGTAAAATGGAATAAGAGTGGAAGTCAGAGAGGGTTATCATGAGGATTAAGGGGGCTAACATTTTTAACCAATTTATACACGTGTTTCATAAATACATCAATTGAGACTATCCCACAAGCCAAATACTATGCTGAGTGCTACAAGGGATACACACCACACACACACACATACACATACACACACTCACACACACACACACAAAATGTATCCTTGTGGAACTTTCACAAGTCCAGGCATTATTTTAACTTATGACCTAAGCATCCAGAGATAAACTTCTCAGGAACAGAAAAATAGATAACAACCTTGCCAACATCATAGTTGTAATTCTCCTAAATTCCAAATTTCAGATTTTCATTCTGCCCTTGTGGTCACTTAATTTGAAGTATCTCTTCAAGAGCTTCTGTGATTCATTTATACTTGTGAAATGTTCAAGTGGTTTTTTAAAAAACACCATTTATTTAATGAACTACTATTATGACAGCTGTGGAGAAATTTCACTTTGGTGTTTTCCTGAAGGGATATTTTATACAAACCTTTCAGCTGCCACATTCAGGAGAGACACAAAATCCAGGAAGGGCAAAAAAAAAAAAAATCGCTTCACTGGATAAAACATTTACAAGATAGCCCATCCGTCTTTATAAGCTCAGAAGTGTTTTTGTTTTTATTTGTTTAAGTGCAACATTAATGAGGGAGACCATCTTTCCCCTCTTCCTGTTCACCTGGCTTGGAGGAGGCAACTTGGTAAAACTTCAATGAGGCACAAGTAAATTTTGTCACTCTTGGATAATTTATTTGTAATTAATCAAGGGTTTATTTTGGGATGATTAGCAGCCAGCCATATTCCAGTTTTGACATTCTAAAAATATTATCCCATGATTGACTACTTCTTTTGAAGTGTGGCAGGAAAGTTGTCCAACTTGTTAGCAAGCTCCAAAAATCCTCTCTGTTGACACAGAGGGAAACCTCTAATTACATGAGTCACTGTAATTTTACAACTGAATAAACTGTTAAGAAAATTGGAAAAATTGTCATCAAGATGATAAAGGCCATTCTGGAACTCAATGCCAAACACTCCCAAACTGTACCTTTCAGAGAAATGACTGCTTATAAAGAGACAGACGACTTAGAGATGAAAGGGGAAACGCAACACCCTTTGCCAGGCTCAACAGGCTGCTTTCTCCTGATTAAAAGGAAAAGGAACTTCCTGAGCATGTCCCTTTAATGTTTTTATCGGAAAAGTGTGCATGAGAAACCATTCTGTAAACCACTATACTGGAATGTTATAAAAGATGGCTGACTCTTTGACTTGTGACATAGTTTGGCCACATGTATTCAACTCCCCAGTACCTTTTTGTTCATTTTTTCCTTCATAGTTTACATCTTCACAACTGTCTTAATCCTGATTTCTTAAAGTGTGGAACCAGCCTTTAAATGTATTAAATGCTGTGTATATAAGTATCCTTGGCTGTAGAAACTTTATGAAGATGACAGGCCAAGCTCCCTTCTGACTCTGACCACCTGCTTTTCACCCCCAATGACATCCAAGTCAACCTAATCTGCTTAACTGAGGAACTGCCTGACAACCCCATGTCTTCTCTCACTGTGAGCCATTGGGCAAAGCTGGACAGCCTGCCACAACGTTAGTAACCATCAATCTCTTACAAACTTGTGGTGGTGAGGGTGGAATAAAAAAGAAAACAAATGTGACAAGCTTGGGCACTAGACTTTGCCCTAACCCTGCCCTCTGGGAAGTGTTTACGAAGGAACATCTTAAGGACTCTTTTCACCCGATTAGTTCCACACTCCACCCATTTAATGTGGAATTTAATAGGCTGCCTCGTTATCCTTTATAGAGGGTCCAGGATATTCATCTATAAAGGTACTTCTGTATATGTTAAAATTGGAGCTAAGGGCCAAGATTCAAGAATTTGATTGAAAAAAATATTTTCCCTAGCTGCCCAAATGCAGTATTATTTAGCCACCGAAGGGCAAAACAGAGAAGACACCAAACATTCTTTGTTGGTGTCCAAGCACCTGTCTCTCTCTCTTCCAAACAATTTATTTCCCTGTGAGTCACTGACTATGGAAAGAAGCCTGTTTCAAGGAAGCAGTTCTACTCCACTAAGTCTCTAGCTCACAGAATAACTCCACAGAGTCACAGGATAATAACCCTGGAAAGGAACTTAATACCTAGTCTAACTCAATTCTCTCGACTAGGAAGATGAAGGCAGGGTGAGTGAAGTGACACCCCCAAACTCGAAATTATTTTTTAGTGGGTGGGCCCCTTGTGGTACAGGATTCCCCCGCTAGGTAAGTGTTCTAGGAATCCATCAGCATCAGTATACCAGCTAGCATTTTTGTGAGAGGCTATGTTCAGCTTTCGTTAATTTTTTTTGGAGTCTTTCAACGTCTTTGCCCATTTCATGATGGGTAATTTACAAGGCACCTGCCCACACCATGCTGAGTGTTCAGTAGTTTTTGACCAAAAACAACATGACCTCTACACCCCACCCTCCTTATTCATTCAACCTCACCCCAAGCAATTTGTTTTTGTTTCCCCAGATGAAAAACATTTTCAAAGGGAAACATTTTGTTGATGTTGAAGAGATTAAACAATAAATGGCAGAAGCATTAAAAGGCATCCAAATTGATGAGTTCAAAAACTATTTAGAGTAGTGAAAAAAGCATCTTGATAGGTGTCGTGTATCAAGTGGAAAGTACTTTGGAGGTAGCTGAAGTTTAAACATGTAAGAATAAGTACACAATTTTTTATAAATAAATTCTGGTTTTGGGGGGATCCCCCCTTATACATATACATGTTTTCTTCCAGAATCTGCCCAAACAGGTTCTGTTAGGGTTGTAGAAATGTTTGGGAGATGTTGGGTGTTTTTCAATGATTACTATAGTGTAACACCAAGATGGTCAAACATAGGAGTTAGAACACTAAAGTCAGAAGCAGATAGAACTGAAGTATCATTTTAGGATTCAAGTTCACAGTGCCAATTGGAGGTTCAGTGAAGTCAATGGGTAAGTGCCAAACCTGAGGCCAGTCCATCTCAAATGTGGAGACTGAAACTGTTTGGAAAGATTTGGCATGTTTGGCAATGTCTGGAGATATTTTTGGTTAAAGCAACAGGGTGGGGTGAGGAGTCTGCTATGGCCCTGTTCGGAGGCCAGGGAAACTGCCTAACATCCTATAGTGCACAGGACTGTCTCTACCATAAAGAGCCATCTGGCCCCCAATGTCATTAGTGCTGCTTTTGAGAAACACTCTTTAGGCAAATAAACTACCTTATTTTATTTTAGCCTTTGCACTTTAGACTTGGTGAAAGAAATGTTGGGTCTCCTTCTTGGGCACAACCATTTTGACTCAATTCTGCCTTATCAACCCCCTTTCTTATGTGTGAGGTTATCAGGTGAGGTTATCAGGTGCCTGCTCAGTTATTCATAAAATAGTGCTTTGTTTCCTATTTAAATATAGTTATTTTGTACATGTTCTTGTGAGACAATGTAAGATGCCAAGTTTATTCAATTCTTCTTGCCAACACAGTTTCCCAAAGTCCCTGTTTCTGTGATGACATGCAGTTCTCCAGAAAGATGCTTTGAAAACTAAATGGGGTAGAGCACATGGCCCCACATGTCTCTTGCTTGATTCACCATATTCCTTAAAAGATAAATGACCCTAGTCCTTGCCTGTTCCTACAGATAACATCTGACAGGGTTAGTGAATATGCCTCTGAAATCTATAACCAGCTGTATTCTCACACCCAAGCCTTGATGTCTGTTTCAACATAACTTCTGAGCAAGCCTGATGTGATTTTGCATGTGCTGACCCTGCACCACCTGTTGTAAGCAGTGGACTGAAATACTGTCCTGGAGCATCGGATAGAACCTTTCTAAAGGACTGCTCTTGGGCCATGAGCCTCATCCTAGAGTCCTCAGTAAGACATCTGAATAAAACTAACTTTAATTCTTTCAAAAGCTTAATTTGGTTTTCTTTAGTTGACAATCTGTGGCCAGGTACTCCAGAGAGAAGAGAGGATGAGTGGAGAGATTTGGATATCCAAATCTCTTACCCTGATACCCAAGTAATTCCTTTGATCAGCCTTGACTCTTCATTTGCAATTATCCAAGTTTTAAAGGGTTTCAAGCCCAAGGGTCAGCAAGATAGAGAAGTAACATCGGAACAGGGTCAACTGTCTGCCAAACAGACTAAACCTAAGCTGTCTTCATTCAGCTAGATCCTGGGAGCCACTACTGGTTAGCCCGTGAGGACATAAGACATGCCTGTTGCTGCTGGGAATAAACTGTCCCAAAGAGCCCTGTGCTTACCTGTTTTTATTTTGCCTAAAGAATGAGTAGAGAACATAAAACCTGTCACCATTTCCTGTCTTTTTTACCCCAAATCCTCCATATCCACCATTCCAAAGATTTCTACACTGATTCTGAGCAATTTATGTCAGCCCAGGTGTTCAAAGTTCCAGGTTGAAACATTTGGTTAATTAACATCATGCTGCAAACACTCAAAATCACTTCAGCTGCCATGAGAACAAAACAAAACTCCCCAAAACAAAAACTGTGGGGAAATATAAACAAATGGCGGTATTCTGTGGAAAACAATATATGATTTTAGTGACAATAAAAGCAGCGAGGGCTTTCTTGAATTAATACTGTGTTTCTTAAAAACGATTTTCTAAATTATACAGAGCTTGAGTAAAGACTTAAAAGTACACATATTTATGAGCAGAATGCAGCTATGTGCCAGGATGCCAAATCATTAGCACTCGTTTGAAAAGAAAAAAGGTACAGTGAGAAAGAGTGTGAGCCCGAAAGTGGCAATCTTGAAATATCAAAAGAAATGGCCGTTCTTCTATTGAGAACCCCAAATGGCTTTTCTCCCCCAGTTTCAGAGCCACAATGCGCTCAGCTGCGGGTCTCTCTGCATTTACAGTTCCCAGTCCCTCCCCTGCTCACAGCCCCACTCAAGGTCCCAATTTAACTTCTGCATTTTAATCTTTTTAAACACCCATTTGTTCCTTTCTTCTCAATCACTTTTGGTGAGACTACATCTTTGGAAAGGGGCCAGAGGTGGGTCTGTCAGAACTGATTTTTTTAAAGTATGAACCGTAGAGTGTTGAGAAAGAAATCTGGTTTTCTTAGTTTTGAGGCGGAAGATCAGGGTGCGATATTCTGAGTTTCTGATGTATTTTATTTTCCAAGAACTAAGGCAGGTAGGGGGAGGGTGGAGGGCAGCTCTGGCTTGAGCCCTACATGGCTTCCCAGTTGGTCTGAGGCAACTGACAGGCTGGAGGGTCCATCAGTCAGTTTGCAGGAAGGGCTGGGAGAGGCCTTTTACATAATATCGTAAGGAAGGATAAAGTCAGGCCCACAAGTTTGAAACCAAACAATGCCTCAGTTATCGGTGGGCTTGGGAAGGTGTGTTTTTTAGTACAGTATCCTATTATTCAGTTCATTCCCAGGGAAACTTTTGCCCCCTACAAGTCCTGGCAGCCATGGGCCTCTGAATGAAGCCTGAAGAAATACCTGAAAATTATGGTTTCACATACTGGAAAGTGACATAGGACCTCTTCAGGATGATGTGACTAAGTAACACAAAAGGGAGAAGAGGATCTTCTATGAAGACAAGAACAGGATGCAACCTCAACTCATTTGTAGTTCTGGACAACACAACACAAGTATGGTGGGCTAGGGGCTCCCAGACAAGAGCAGCAGAACTTGGCATCTGGAGGCCAACAGGTAATAATGGGGTGCAGTATGCGAGGCACTGTCAAGAGCACAAATAAGGGCCAAGTGGGCAGAACAGGCAAACATCACCAGCACCAACAGGGTCCAGCACAGAAGAGGAAACTGGCAGACATCCTTCAGTATCCTAGAGAATCTGAAAGACCTTCTAGGGATACCCGTCAAAACGGAGGTGGGATACGGAGTCTACTCAAGAGGAGAATGAAGCTCTCACAATAAAAGCCGGGCTCGGTGGCTCAGCCTGTAATCTCGCACCTTGGGAGGCTGAGGTGAGTGGATTGCCTGAGCCCGCGGGTTCGAGACCCACCTGGGCAACTTGGCGAGACCTCATCTCTACAATAAATCAAAAATTAGCCGGGCGTGGTAGCGCACGCCTGTAGTTCCAGCTACTTGGAAGGCTGAGGCGGAAGGATCGCCAGAGCCCAGCAGGTTGAGGCTGCAGTGGCCGGGAGTGGTCACTGCACTCCAGTCTGGGTGACAGAGTGAGACTTCAACTCAAAAAAAAAAAAAAAAGAAAGAAATTGCCACAGCCATGCCAGTCTTCCACAACCACAAGCCTGGTCAATCAGCAGCCATCAGACATCAAAGCAAGATCCTCCATGGCAAAAGGATTACAACTTGCTGAAAGCTTGGATGATTGCATTTTTTTTTTTTTTTAGCAGTAAAGTATTTTTAAATTAAGGTACAAGTGGGGACCCCCAGAAATCGGAATTTATTTATTAAAAATTGTGTGTTTATTCTTACATGTTTAAACTTCAATCACCTTCAAAGTCATCTTCATTTGATGCACTACACCTATCGAGATGCTTTTTTCACTGCTCAAAACTGTTTTTGAACGCATCGATTTTGATGCCTTTTAGTGCTTCTGCCGTTTTTGTGTTTCACCTCTTCCACATCAACAAAACGTTTCTTTTTGAGGACTTTTTTCCATTCTGGAAGCAAACAAACAAAAAGTCACTCAGGGTGAGATCAGATGAATAAGGAGGGTCAGGCATGGGGTCATGCCGTTTATGGTCAAAAACTGCTGAACACTCAGCATGGCGTGGACAGGTGTGCTCTTAAATTACCAGCCATGAAATGGGCAAATGTGTTCAAAGAATCTTAAAAAAAAAAAATTTTACAAAGCCAAACACAGCCTCTCACAGCAACACTAGCTGGTACATTGATGCCAGTGGGTTCCTAGAACACTTACCTAGTGGGGGATGCCTGTACTAAATAATAATAATAATAATTCCATTTTTTGGAGTCCCCCGATATATAATTATTTTAGACATACTACTACTGCATACTTTATAAACTATAGTATAGTGTAAACATAACTTTTTTTTTTTCAAGTTGGAGTCTCACTCCATTGCCCAGGCTGAAGGGCAGTGGCACGCTCACAGCCACCCCAACATCGATCTGCTGGGCTCCGCCTCAGCCTTCTATGTAGCCAGAATTACAGACGCATGCTACCATGCCCTGCTAATTTTTTGATTTATTATAGAGACAAGGTCTCACCATGTTGCCCAGGCTGGTCTTGAACCCGTGGGCTCAGGCAGTCCTCTCACCTCAGCCTCCCAAAGTGCTGGGATTACAGGCTTGAGCCACCTTGCCAGCCCTAAACATAACTTTTATATGCACTGGGAAACCAAAAAATGTGTATGACTTGCTTTATTGTGATATTTGCCTTCCCGCTGTGGCCTGGAACCAAACCTGCAGTATCTCTGAGGTTAGCTTGAGCTTGAGGGACACCCTCTGTCAATTACCTGGTTCTCTCTCTTTGCTACTCCTTCTTCTTCAGTACTCTACCTTGGAAACTGTGACAACATTCACCTACTTGAACTTTCAGCTCCCTGTTCTCAATGCAGAAATACCACAGTGCAGAGGCTCCACACCCTGCAGCCTCTCTTAGCAATAAGCGGGAACAACTAAAGGGCTCAACTTGCTTCTCTTTGTCTTTCAGAGATCATCGTTTTTTGTTGTCTGGTGTACAGTGCCTTATTTCATATATCTTGTCTGCATTCTTTGTTTGTTCCTTCAGATAGGAAGGTTAATCTGGTCCCTGGCCCTCCATTTTTCATGGAAAAAGAATCATTGGCCAACTGATTTTCAACATTGCCAAGGTAATTTCATGGAGCAAGGTAAGATTTTTCAACAAATAATGGTGGTGTGATATGATACAGATACAAAAACCAACTCTTACTTTATACTATACACAAAAATTAATTGCTGTTGGAAAACCCAAGAAAAGAAATTATTGCAAACTGGAATAAGCAAAAATTACTTAGGAAAAGTAAAGCACAAAACATAAAGCAAAATGCTGAAAAATTGAAATTTATCAAAATCAAAATCTTTTCTCTCCAAAAGACAGTATTTTTAAAAAAAGGCAAGGCAGAATGGGAGAAATATTTCTTATCTTTATATCTAAAAAAAGCACTTGTATCCAGAATATATAAAGAACTTTTACAACTTATATAAAGTTAAAACAATATAAAAATGAACACAATATTTGAAAAAAAGCTTCAACAACAATCTACAAATACACAATAAACACATGAAAATATTTAAGTGTTAGCTAGAATGTGGGGCATTTGAAACTCTTATACTCTGCTCGTAATATGTAAGATGGTGCAACCAATTAGAAAATTATTTATAAATGTTTAAAACTTGAACATCCACTTGTCATCCAATTCAGCCATTTGACTCCTAGATATTTTTCCAAGAGAAATTAAAGCCTGTCCACAGAAAGAAAGACATGTCACAAATAATTTTAACAGCTTTACTTAAAATCTTCTCAAACTGGAAATAATATAAAAGTCCATCAATAAGTAAACACATAAGCAAAATATGGTATATCTATACAATGGAATTCTACTCAGCAATAAAAATGAACTACTAATAGCATATAACAACGTGGATTAATCTCAAAATTATTGTGCAGAATGAAGAAAAACATACTCCAGAGAGAGAGCATATACTGTATCATTCCATTTACATACAACTCTAGAAAATGTAAACTCATCTATAATAGTAAAAAGCAGGTCAGTTGTTGCCTGATGCTAGTGGATGGAATTCAAGGGGGCATTAAGAAACTTTGGGAAGTGTCAGAAATGTTTTATATCTTGATTGAGGCACTGGCTTCATTGGTGTGTGTACCTCTGTACACTTTAATTAGATGCACCTTATTGTATATAAATTATACGGTTGATTATATAGTTGATAGATGAAACTCTAATATCTTGAAGACTACTGCTTTCAGTTAGGATCTAGAAGTTTACAGGATACAATTCCTTTAAATATAAAAATGAGATGTAGGACTATGGACAGAACTGAAATAGACCCACAATAATAAACCAAATAAAGAATGTAACTAGCCGGGCTTGGTGGCTCAGCCTATAATCCTGCGCCTTGGGAGGCTGAGGTGAGTGGATTGCCTGAGCCCGTGGGTTCGAGACCCGCCTGGGCAGGCGAAACCTCATCTCTACAATAAATCAAAAAAATTAGCCGGGCATGGTAGCGTGCACCTGTAATTACGGCTACTCGGAAGGCTGAGGTGGAAGGATCGCCGGAGCCCGGCAGGTCGAGGCTGCGGTGGCCGGGAGCGGCCACTGCACTCCAGTCTGAGCAATCGAGTGAGACTCCAACTCAAAAAAAAAAAAAAAAAAGAATGTAACTAAAAGAATATACAAAATTTTATATATAGAAACCCTCAAAAACACACAAATACATAAAAATTAAACAACATGCTCCTGAATGACTTTTGGATCAACACAGAAATAAAAGATTCCTAGAAGCAAACCAAAATAAAGACACAACATACCCAAATCTCTGGGAGACCATGAAAACGCTGCTCAGAGGGAAGCTTATAGCATTGCAGACATCAAGAAAATAGACTGCAAGTAAACAGCTAACATCACACCTAATGGAGCTGAATAGACAAGAATATTTCAATCCCAAAATTAGTAGAAGGATGGAAATTATCAAAGTAAGATAATAGCTAAATGAAATACAAATAAAAAACATGCAAAGAATCAATGAGTTAAAAAGCTGGTTCTTTGAAAGGAAAAGTAAGATTGACAGACTCCTGGAGAGATTAACAAATAAGGAGAGAGATAATTCAAATAAACACAATCAGAAATGAAAAAGGCTATACTATAAGCAACCTTGAAGAAGTACAAAAGGTTATCAGAGATTAATGTGAACAAAATCTAGGGAAAAATGGATAAATTCCTGGCAACACACACACAACCTCCCAATATTGAAACAGGAAGAAATTAAAACTCTAAGCAGAATCATAATAAGCCAAGAAATTGTTTCAGTAATAAAAAACTTCCCTGCCAAAAAAAAGCCCTGGGCCAGATGGTTTCTCAGCTGAATTCTACCAAATTTACAAGGAAGATCTGATACTAATCTTACTGAAAGTATTCCAAGCAATTGAGAAGGAAGGCATCCTTCCTAGCTCATTCTATTAAGCCAATATCATCCTCATGATACCCCCAAAATGGGAAAAACCCAACAAAGAAATTGACCTGATGAACATAGATGTAAAAATTCTCAACAAGATACTAGCAAATTGCATCCAAGAACACATTACAAGGATCATTCATCATGAGTAGGTAGGCTTCAATCCTGGGATGCAAGGCTGGTTCAACATGTTACACAAATCAATAAATGTAACCCACCACATAAACAGATGTAAAACCAAGAACCACATGATCATCTCAATAGACAAAGAAAAAACATTTGATACAATTCAATATCTTTTCCTGATAAGAACCCTCAAACACCTAGGCAGTGAAGGAACATTCCTCAAAATAAATAAGAGCCATCTATGACAAACCTGCAGCCAACATCATAATTAGCAGGTGGAAGCCGGAAACATTCCCCCTAAGAACTGGAATAAGACAAGGATGCTCACTCTTACCAATCCTATTTAACATAGTACTGGAAGTCTTAGCCAGAACAATCAGGTAAGAGAAAGAAATTAAAAGTACCCAAGTAGGAAAAGAGGATGTCAAATTATCCCTTTTCACGGATAATATGATTCTATACCTACAGAACTTGGAGTTTCTGCTAGAATCTTTTAATACTGATAAACAACTTCAGTAAACTCTCAGGATACAAAATTAATGTGCAAAAAGTAGTCACATAAGTGGGCACCAACAGCAAGCAGACTGAAAAACAAATAAAAAACACAATCTCATTCACAATAGCCACAAAAAAGTAGAATAAAATATGTCAGTATTCATCTAACCAAAGAAATTAAAGATCTTTACACTGAGAACTACAAAACACTGCTCAAAGAAACCAAAAATGACACAAACAAATGGAAGAATAGCCCATTATCATTGGATTAGAAGAGTCAGTATCATCAAGATGTCCATATTACCCAAAGCAATCTACAGATTCAACACAATCCCTATCAAACGACCAGCAACACTTTTCACTGACCTACAAAAGACAATACTTAAATTAATATGGAAGAAAAAAAGAGCCCAAATAGCTAAAACAATCCTCGGGGCGGGACGGGGGTGGGGGGGGGACGCTTGTGGCATCACACTCCCAGACTTCAAACTTTACTACAAGGCTACAGTAACCAAAACAGCATGGTATTGGTACAAAAATAGACACTTAGACCAATGGAACAGGATAGAAATCCTGGAAATAAAATCACAGCCCTTAAACCAATTTATCTTTGACAAAGCTGACAAAAGCAAACATTGAGAAAAGGAAACCCTATTTAGCAAATGGTACTGGGAAAACTAGTTAACCACATACAGAAAAATGAAACTGGACCTTTACCTATCACAATATACAAAAATTAACTCAAAATGGATCAAGGACTTAAATGTGAAACCTCAAGCTATAAGAATCTCAGAAAAAAAACCTAAGGAACATCCCTCTAGACATCAGCTTACACAATGAATTCACGTCCAAGTCCTCAAAAGCAAATGCAGCAAAAACTAAAATTGACAGTTGGGATCTTATAAAGCTAATAAGCTTCTGCATGGCAAAAGAACCCCTCATGAGAGTAAAAAGAAGGCCATTGCTTTCCTAAACTCTGATCTGGCCATGTGGCTCTTTGAGCTATGGCCACCATGTTTCCCCAAGCTTTGATCCCCTCTCCTGCCTTAGACAGGTGAATCTCTCTCTCTCTTTCTAATTTACTTTCTAAATAAATTATATTTTCCAATCTAAAAAAAAAAAAAAAAGAGATAACTCACAGAATGAGAAAAAAATATTTTTAAACTATGCATTCAACAAAGGCCTAACATCCAGGATCTATAAGGAACTCACATAAATCAACAGGGAAAAAAATCAAATAACTTTATTAAAAAGTGGGCAAAGGACATGAATAGACACTTCTCAAAGGACAACATCCAAGCAGCCAATAAACATACAAAAAAAAAAACGTTCAGCATAATTCAACATCAGAGAAATGCATATCAAAACTACAATGAGATACTGTCTCCCACCAATTAGAATGGCAATTATTAAAAAGTCAAAAAAACTACAGGTGTTGGCACAGCTGCAGAGAAAATGAAATGCCCATAAACGTTTGGTGGGGATGTAAGCTAGTTTAACCTTTGCGGCAAACTCTCAAAGAACTAAGCATAGAGTTATCATTCAGTCCAGCAATTCCACTTCTGGGAATATACCCAAAGGGACACAAATCACAATACCAAAATGACATCTGCACTCATATGCTTACTGCAGCACTATTCACCATAGTAAAAACACTGAACCAACCCAGGTGCTCATTGAAGGTGGACTGGATAAAGAAAATGTGTACATATATGCTATGTAATACCACACAGTTGTAAAGAAGAATAAAATCATGTCCTTTGCAGCAACATGGATAAAGCTGGAGACCATCATTCTAAGTGAATGATCACAGAAACAAAAAACTGAATACTGCATGTTCTCACTCCTAAGTGGTCACTAAACAGTGTGCACACATAGGCATATGAGCAGGAACAACAGACACTGGATGCTGCTAAAGGAGGGATGGAAGGAGGGGGGATAAGGGATACAAAACCACTCATTGGGTACCACATCCACTACAGGGTGGGGGGGGGGGCCTCATCAGAAGCCCAAACCTCACCTTCACACAATATACTTATATAACAAATCCTCACATGTACTCCATGATTATAAAAAATAAAAGGAATAAAACCCAACCAAGACTGAAATGATCTGCCAGGAAAAAAAAAGAAAATACAGGAAATGTAAAATAAAGCAGTCTTTTAAAATGAAAAGAAAAAAACCAAAAAACTACCAGTACTTTAAACTACCTTCCGGGACAAAATTCACACTTTAAAGAAATAGACATGTTGAAAGTAAAAAGATAATAGAAGATATACTATGTACACAGAAAGCATAAGAAAACTGATATAGGCATACTACTTTAATGCAAAATAAATCTGTAATAAAAAACTGTTACCATAGATAAATATGAATATTTTATAGAATAAAATGACCAATTTATCAGAAAGACATAGCAATCCTAAATGAATATACACCTAATAACAGAACTTCAAATACAGAAAGAAAAAAACTGATGAACAGAAAGGAGAAATGGGCAAATTCACAACCATTCTCAGGTATGTTACCATTTCTCTCATTAACTGCTGGAACAAATAGAGAAATGAATCAGTAGGAATTTAGAAGATTCAAATAACAGTATCAAAAATCTTGATCCAATTGCCATCGATAGGACATGATATCAAACATCTTGAAATGATATTTCAAGTGTCTAAAGAATATGAAAATTGACTATAAGCTGTACCATCAAATAAATGGCAATAATTTTATTTTTATTTTAAAGACGTGGGGTACAACTCGGGGTTTGGTATACAAATGGTCATTGTACAGGTAAAGTTTGGGCCTCACTTTGGTCCCCACGTCACCTGGTTTGAGATCAGGTACCCTTATTGATGAACTGTGTCCCCCTCCCCCCAGCAGTTTCCCACTACTGCCAATCCCTTTCTTATAGTATTATGATAATTGCCCAGGGTCCGCTTATGAGTGAGAACATGTGGTACTCAGTTCTTTGTTTCTATGATAGATCACTGAGTACTATAGACTCTAAGTCCATCCAAGTTGCCGCGAAGTTCATAATTTTGTCCTGCTTTATCGCTGCATAATATTCCATCATGTATATGTACCACATTTTTTTAATACAACCCATTTTTGATGGGCAGCGAGGTTGGTACCATGTTTTTGCTATTGTGTATAATGCTGCAATAAACATGTGTGTGCAGGTATATTTTTCATAGAGTGATTTGAGTTTCTTTGGGTATATTTCCAGAAATGGGTCGTATGGAAGGTCGATTTTTAGAAATTGCCATACTGTTTCCCACAGAGGTTGTACTAGCTTATAATCCCACCAACAGTATAGAAGTGTTCCTTTTTCTCCGCTTCCTCTCCAGCATCTGTTGTTTTTTGAGTTATTGATGATGGTCATCCTGACTGGAGTTAGGTGGTATCTTAGTGTGGTTTTAATTTGCATTTATTTGATGATTAGTGAGGCTGAGCATTTTTTCATGTATCTGTTGGCCACTCATATTTCTTCTTTTGAGAAGTGTGTATTCACATCTTTGCCCACTTTTTAATAGTGCTGTTTGTTTTTTTCTTTTCGGCACGTTTGAGTTCCTTGTAGATCCTAGATGTTACATCCTTGTCAGATATACAGTTGGTAAATACTTTTTCTCATTCTGTGGGCTATCTCCCTATTCTCTTGATAATTTCTTTTGTTTTGCAGAAGCTTTTCAGTTTGATGAGCTCTCGCTTGTCTATCTTATTTCTTATGGCATGGGCATTTGAGGTTTTGATCAAGAATTGGATGCCAGTTCCAATTTCCATAAGGGTATCTCCTGCATTTTCTAAGGTTCTTTTAGTTTGAGGTTTTGTGTTTAGGACTTTGATCCATTTAGAGTTAATTTTTGTGTATGGTGATAGGTAGGGGTCTTGTTGCAATCTTCTGCACTTGGTCAGTCAGTATTCCACGCACCATTGACTGAATAGGTTCTTCTCTCTCTAGTGGTTGTTAGTGGAGGCTTTGCCAAAGATGAACTGGTTGAGAAATTGAGGTTTTGCTTCTGGAATCTTCATCCTGTTCCAGAGGTCTTTATGCCTGTTCTTGTACCAGTTCCAAGCTGTTTTGATTACTGTAGCCTTATAACAAAGCTTAAAGTCTGGAAGTGTGATGCCTCCCACTTTGTTTCTTTTGCTAAGGATTGTTTTGGCTATTCATAGTCATTTAAGTTTCCATATGAGTTTCTGTATTGTCATTTCCAGGTCTGAGAAGAACGATGTTGGTAATTTAATGGGCATTGAATTAAATCTGTAGATTGCCTTGGGTAGGATGGACATCTTAACAATGTTGATTCTTCCAGTTCATGAGCATGGAATATTTTTCCATTTGTTTGTGTTATCTTTGATTTCTTTGAGAAGTGTTTTGTAGTTTTCATTGTAAAAGTCTTTCACTTCTCTGGTTAGGAAGATGCTGAGGTATTTCAATTTTGTGTGTGTGTGTGGCTGTTGTGAATGGGATTGTGCTTTTTATTTGGTTCTCTGCCTGTTTTTTGTTGGTGTATAAGAATGCAACTGTCTTTTGCACATTGATTTTGTACCCTGAGACTTTGACAAAGTCCTTTATCAGTGCAAGATTTTTGACAGATTCTCTTGGATTTTCGAGGCATAGAATCATATTGTCAGTAAAGAGGGATAACTTGATTTCCTATTTTTCTATTTGGATGGCCCTGATTAATGTCAATAATTTTAAAACATTGGTATCATTTGTGTTCTGTAATCAAAATGTAATTCAATTACAAATCAATTGCAATGAAATATCTACGAGATTTTCTATTGATATATAATACTTGCACATTTTAATGGAATACATATGATATTTTGTTACATGCATAAAATATGTAATGATCAAGTCA
>CAUYQG010077116.1:0-28819 GCA_963574415.1 Tarsius wallacei | reverse complement strand
TCATATTTTAAAACATTTGGCTAACCTTCCCGCAACCTTTTTAATAGCTTCCCAGTCAAGTATCCTCTCGTATTTACTTAAACATCCTCCCCCAACTTCTTGTTGACGACTTAGGCTATCCCCCAACTTTTAGTGTCACTTAGTGACACTACGTGTGGCTAAGTTACATAGATTATATGTATATATGTTCCCTGTTAGTTACATCATTTGGAATTTCTCAGGGAATTACTGCCTTAAAAAATAGGAACATTTTAATATGTCTTAGTACATGCTGGAAAGTAATTTCCAGAACAGTCGGATGACTAAATCATGTCAATACACATCATGAGTATTTTCAGATACAATATTTAATGATTTGCTTTAAAAATTTAAGTCATTCAAGCCAATGCTAGCTTTTTCCTGGGGAATCATTGCTACCAGCCTTATGGAGGGTTTGCTGATAACGCATTTGGCAGGTGACTGTCATTTTTTCCCAGCTTGGAGAGAATGCTACAATTTGAATGGCTATTTAACCAGTTCCACTCCCAGATTTGGCTGGAGGCTGGCTGATCTCCCTGGGTTTTGCCGTGGACTTTTACTTCCTAGGCTTCCTGACGGGTAGAGGCTATGGGCAGACCTGCTCAATGTGTATACCTATTTGTCTTCCTTCCTTCTGGACACAGTTTGGAGTCCCCTTGGTTATCTGAGCTGGATCTAGTTTCCTGCTTCCTAGGGCCATTTTGAATTCAATAAACAGCCAATAACTATATTCTTGGTTGCAGTACCATTTTGATTAGTTCCTTCATATTAATACATTAGGTTTTTTTAATTTTTAAATTTTTTATTCTAAAATTGTGGGGTACAATACAGGGTTAGGTATACAAATATTCATTATGCAGTTTCCCTTGTTGATGAGGTGTGCCTCTCCTTCCCCAGGCAGATTCTCACTGCTGTCAATCCCACCACCCTGCTCCCCCACCCCCCACAATCTCCCGCTACTGTCAACCCTTTTCTTATAGTATTATGATAGTTATTCAAGGTCCACTTATGAGCGAGAACGTGTGATATTCAGTTCTTTGTTTCTGTGAAAGATCACTCAGTATTATAGACTCTAAGTCCATCCAGGTTATTGCAAAGTTCATGATTTTGTTCTTCTTTATGGCTGTGTAATATTCCATTGTGTATATGTACCACATTTTTAAAATCCAGTCCTCTTTTGATGGTCAGCATGGTTGGTCCAACTGTACATCTGACAACGGCCTGACATCTAGGATCTACAAGGAACTCAAATGTGATGAAAAGAAAAAAACAAACAACCCTATTACAAAGTGG
Organism: Tarsius wallacei; assembly: GCA_963574415.1. Classification (NCBI taxonomy): domain Eukaryota; kingdom Metazoa; phylum Chordata; class Mammalia; order Primates; family Tarsiidae; genus Tarsius; species Tarsius wallacei. The sequence goes on along the minus strand of CAUYQG010077116.1, from coordinate 27,508 downwards.
GCAAGAAATATGAATAGACAGTTCTCAAAAGAAGACATACGAGCAGCCAACAGATACATGAAAAAAGGTTCAGCCTCACTAGCCATCAAATAAATGCAAATTAAAACTACACTGAGATAGCACCTAACTCCAGTCAGAATGGCCATCAGCAATAACTCAAAAAATAACAGATGCTGGAGAGGATGTGGTGAAAAGGGAACATTTCTACACTGTTGCTGGGAGTGTAAATTAACATAGCCTCTGAGTGGCAATTCCTAAATGTTCTAAAAATTGACCTTCCATATGACCCCGCAATCCCCCTACTGGGAATATACCCAGAAGAACTCAAATCACTCTATAAAAAAGATAACCTGCACACGTATGTTTATCACAGCATAAATTAGTTTTGATGTGACTCTATCTTTATGATAAGATAACATCATAGTTTTATAGGCATATTTTTACCAAACTGCTTCACTGGGTAAATACTATTAACAGCAAAAGTTTTTAGTAAAGAAATTGGGCAAAAAATAACATTGTAGACGTTAGTCAGCAGTAGAGAACGCTTCCCAAGACCCACCAAACTCAACACAGTTAAAGTGTAAGGGATAACTGCAGCTAATAGCTGAGTATCACTGGATTTTGTACGGACTTGGACTTCACATGTGCTCTCTTGTCCTATATATACCAAGAAGTGGTGACTTCCAAGTTCTTCTGAAGGTGAGATGTGCTACTGGTTGTGGCCTTCTCTGTAGGCTGGCTTATAGTTAACTTCAGATCTAGTAGCAGGTATCTTTTCTTTCTTTGGCCACATTTCAGTTGCTTAAAGGAAAATTGGATGAAATCAGTGGGCATGGTTGGGTTCAGCACATCTACAAAGAGCTGATGGCATTTAGCTGTTAAGTGCCTATCACACATGCTCCTCCAAGCGAGTTCACCTGCAATGAGAAGAAAGTTAAGTTAAACCCGCTCAATCCTTCCCTTCTATGACCTTGTCTAAAAAGTCATTTGTTGGGATTATCTTTCAATCCTGTTTTGCCTTTGGCTTTATAATTGCTCTGTTTTAAAGATGGGTTTCTTTCTGATGTTTTGGCCAAAAATTCTGGGGGGACAAACCCATTCAACTCTAAATGAAAATGAGAGCTAAAAGAAAGGTGACAGTTTTCCCAATGAGACAGGACAATGGCAGACACACCATGTTTAATAACTTTAGAGAAGCTGATTTAACCGCAAACAAAAAGAGAAACCAAACAGAGCCTCTTCACTTTTGGAAAAAGAATGAAAATCTCTATTCTTTTCTCTTTCTCATTTTATTAACAATACTTTTTGGGAACAAAATATTTCGGACTTTGGGCACTTGTTTGCATTGGCATTTGTTTAAAAATCATCCCTACTTTAGGATGCTTCTGGAGCTGGTTCAACATGTTGCTACTGATGACCCAAAACATTGCAGATGTTTTTGCTCAGATGCCAAGTCACATGATGCAAGTGAAAGACTTTGACACAGACAGAACATACATATAACATCCATCCCTGGGAAAGAATGCTGCTCACACTTTTTTTTGCATGAGATGATTGGCATTTTAAAGGTAAGTTGCATTACCTTTAGAATACAGGAAGGAGAATTTAGGTGTTCTGAACACAGTTCTCTCCCTGTTGCTGACAAAAGGTATGGAGTTGCAGGTTCTGTGCTATGTATGGCAGAGTTCTAGGGTTTATTGGCCTAGTGGAAAACTGCCTTGCTAATTTTCTATTCACACAGAGACCTCTAATCTCAAAGCTGCTGTCATAAAATGGTTTACTGGAGTACCCACACATCATTCTTCCAGAAAGAGATTTACATAATTTTGGAAGTCATCAATGAGTGACTCATAAAGCTGATTGGAAAGTGATCGTAATAGCTCAAAGAAAGAGTTAAACAACCATTTATAGAATCCACTCTATGTGCCCAGTATTTTGTGGGGGGAATCTCTCTTGGTCCTCAGCAGAACTAGGAAGATAGGCTTTGTTTGAGATTAGTACCGGAAACCCCTTCAGCAGTGAAGATTTCTGTAGTTTCGCTAGAGAGAAAGAGGCAATTTTGCTCTCAGTATATGAGAGATTCTTGCAATGCACACAGTCATTTCCTGATGTCCAACTGGGGGACTGAACCTTTATAACAATTGCTATCAGAAGTAGAAACCAGTGGTGCCAGACTGAGTCTGACTTTTTGGCATAGTGTTTTATTCTCACAGTACTTAAAATAATGATTTTAGATGGCTTTCAGTATTGAAAAACTTTGAGACTTCCCATGTAAGTTTTGGCTTGTGCCTCTTAAAAAAGGTGGATGTTGTGATGATATCAGGTTTATGTTCCTTTAGGTCATTAATAACTGGAGTTGAGGGGCCCCTGCCCTTCTGGGTAGCCCGAGTGCCTTCTAGATAGCATTAGTGTTAGAACACTTTATTTAAAGTAGAACTGATCTCTCTGTATATATCCCATCCTAATTCAGCTTGCTGCAGTCATCACGTTATTCCACGTCTCATAACAAATAGTGAGGATCATTAGTAAATAAGAAAAATTATTAATAACTTAATTTTTTTTTAGCATTTCATTTACGAACGTATCTTTAGGTCTGGAGAAATCATATTTCCTCTAGCCAATCAGCATATCAAATGTTTCCTCACTGGATTAAGGTGATCCTGGTATCGTGGATCTGGGGATAAGACTCAGAGCAGTAATGTTTTTTTCAACAGACAGTGTCACTTCAGCAAAGATAAGACTAATGCTAAAATCACATCACTCCTACTGAGCAAATATTAGAACCACAAATCATATCTTAAGCTCAGAAGTTTATAGAATATCCTGAGATAGTTGGAAATGTAGGATGTCACCCGGAGTGCAGACTAACCTTGTGGGTCAGGTTGGAGTTAGTTAAGGAATGTCTGTGCTCCTATGGTTCAACTCCAACTGTCTCTATCTTAAGCCCTCTTAATATCATAGTTAGCATATTTTACAAACTAGAAAGTTTAGGTAGTACGTGCAACCTGACCTGGAAACTGTAAGTGAGGTTTTGAACCCTGACACCACATATTTACATCTATGCCTATATCTATGTCTGTGTCAATGAGGTCTGACAAGTAGGTTTGCTAACTCATCCTAGAAAAAATGCTCCATACCTCATTGCTGAATATCACTATGGTCACCTTTTAAGTACTCTCCTTGGGAAGCTATGCACCAACGCCAAGGCCTAGTTCACTCGTCAAAGCAATGTTGGAATTCTTTTTCTGGAATGGTCATCAGAACTGTCATCATGTTACCCTTGATATCTTGAATGTCATCAAATGTCTTTCCTTTATCTTTGGGTAAAGAAAAAAGCAATTGGAGACCAGATCAGGTGAGTAGGAAAGGTGTTCCAATACAGTTGTTTGCTTACTAGCTAAAAACACTCCCTCACAGACAGCACTGTGTGAGCTGGTGCATTGTCATGATGCAAGAGCTCCTTCGGGACCATTTTTGCACACATCTTTCTCATGCCAAGATTTTCAGTTAAGATTTTCCCGTTTCACTATGGCTGCTTATTTAGTCTGCTAGGCTTCTCACAATTGGCCAACGATTCTGATGCGCAATTTGACAGATTTTTGAAATGTTTTCTCTGTTCTGTTTGTTACTGGTCATCTTGGCCTCTCTTCATCAGTGATGCTTTCTCTCCCCTCAAAAAAGCATTTAATCCATCTGTACACTGCTGTTTTCTACATAGCACTATCCCCATAGAATTAGATTAACATGTCCCTAATTTCACGTCCACTCTTTCCAAGTTTAACAAAAAACTCTGATGTTCTCAGGACAAGAGCTCTGATGGTCATTCCAGAAGAAGTGTCCCAAAATTGCTTTGATGGGTGGACTAGGCACTGGCATCAGTGCATAGCTTCCCAAGGGGAGTACTTCCAAGGTGCCTGTAGTGATATTCTGCAGTGAGGCATGGAGCACTTTCTAGGATGAGTTTGCCACCTTCATTGTTGGACTTCATAAGTCTGTCCTCGTCTATGTCTACATCTACACCTATGACTATCACTACATCTATGACTATATCTGTGCTTATGCACATGACTATGTCTACATCTATAACTACAACGATGACCACGACTACATTTATGTCTGCGTCTATGACTAGGTCTATCTTATGTTGCAGGCACACGCTTTTTAGCTATTTAAATTACATGCATCGCCAGAGTTAGACTTAAAAGTTGTATGAGCACTAGCAACGTTCTTACCTACTTCCGTATCTGGGGACCTGTAGTCTCCCTGGATCATTAGAGACATGCTGGGAGAACAGTCATTAAAATACTTCATTGAACTTGAAGCCCGCTGGCATCAGGAGAATGGGCAAGGTACTGCCTAGATGATAGTTCACAGAGGAAAACTTGAACAAAGTACAGACATGACCCTGAAAATGGGGCTTCCCCCACCCCTAGTGTGGATGAGTTATTAACAAGTATACCACTGGGTCATTTCATGAGACCTTAACATGTATGAGTCCATCAGCATTTTCAACTTCCATCTGTGTTAGGGTTTCTACTCAGGGTCTCTTGTGTCCACAGCTTGATGAGCAAGATAAATAATTCCAACTTTATTTACTATATCTTAAAGTTAAAAAAGTAAGTTAAAGTGAATGCAGGGCCCTGGAGAGCAGTAAGAGTACCACTTAGGGTAATTAAGGGAAGGAGAAACAGGCTGGCTACAGACCCCTGGTCCTCAGGTTGGGTACTCAATAGAGTTGACATCAATCTGCTAGGCTATCTTTTTTTTTAAATAACTTTTTTACATCTTGGACATCCACCTCTGTCTGCAAAAGAGAATTGTTTTGGGGGCCAGGCTCGGTGGCTCAGCCTGTAATACCAGCACCTTGGGAGGCCGAGGCAAGTGGATTGCCTGAGCCCACGGGTTTGAGACCAGCCCGGGCAACTTGGTGAGACCTCGTCTCTACAATTAAAAAAGTAAAAAATAGCCAGGTGTGGTAGCGCGCATCTGTAGTTCTGGCAACTCGAAAGGTCAACGCTGGGGTGGCTGTGAGCGTGCATGTCACTGCACTCCAGCCTGGGCGAAGAAGTAAGACTCCAACTCAAAAAAAAAAAAAAAAAGAAGAATTGTTTTTGCCCAAGGACAGGGTTAGAGTTTTAATGTTGCCTTTATCAGGAATAGAATATTGCTTTATTGTCTTAACTTCTTTCATTCCAAGTTTTCTTATCTACAAAATAAGAATGATAATAAAACTTATCTAACAGTTTTTGGTTGAGGATTAATTGAAGTGTATAAAGAGTCTAAAACAATGTCTGATATCATAGTAGATGCTAAAATATTTTGTTTCAATTCTTCTCTCTATGGAACTATGAATCTCTGTAATTGGTTTCACCTGCATGCAACAGGATATTTTAATGAAATGGGCTTATACAATGAAGAATATTTATTATCTCTCATAGTGAATCCAGAGGAAGGCTGTTCCAGTATTAGATCATTCAGTAACTCAAGGCTGCCAGGATTGCTAAGTCAGCCTCTTTATAATGACCACGTACTCAAGATGGTTGCAGCAGCTCCAGGCATGATAGCCTTACACAAATAAACTGATAGGCAGGGAGAAGACAGTGTTTGAATTATGTTCCTTTTTTTCCCAAAAAGGTAAAACTTTCTCAGAAGACTTTACCTAGTCTGATTGACCAGCATAGAGTCACATGCTCAGGTCTAAAGCAATCATTAGTAAAGGAGATGAAGTCAACATGATTAGCTTAGGTTAATCAACCTTTAGTTCTTGAACTAGTTTTTTAAAAGTCAGTTCCCATCTTGGAAGAACCATACGAGGAGATTCAGCAAAGTAGTAGTGATGAAAAGAATAGGAAATATTGTAAGAGAGAGGTTAGCAATCCCAATAGTCAGAGTTGAACAGCTACGATTAAATTCTGACTGGTAAAGATAAATGAACTGTACTAATATCTTCTGGATGAATGTCAGAACCGGTTTTTGGATTTTGGATGATTTCTTCCAGTATTTCAAGGTGATGCAGCTGTCAACTTTCTATATTGCTAAACTGAAAAGGATGAAGTTGTAATGAAAGAAGAATGTTGCATTTTTAGAAATGATCATACTGGACACCATGGTATTTCACTTTTACATAGATTATAATTTATTTGGGGGACTAGAGTAAATGAGTAGAGACCTTACATTTCTAAGGGAGAGGGAATTCTTATAAAGTATTACTGAAAGCAAGAACTAAACAAATAATCTAAAGTGTATATTATTTTGAGTGATTGCAACAAAGGTGCTTGAATTTCTGAGCAGAGGTTAACTTGAAGAATGTTCTACTTTTTGTGCATCTTTGAGCCAAAACGATTGAGCATCAAACATGAGTCCAGAGTTCTCAAGAGGTCTTAGGAACAAATCAAACATTTAGTGGGTAGCTGCTAGTTCTAATGCAGAATCTTGAGAGAGGCATAAGTAAACAAGATATCTGACTATTAGCATAGTATTGGGTTATAGTTTTGAGTATGAGTTTTGGAGTCAGACTGCCTGGGCTCAACTTCTGGTATTGGTACTTTCTTAACATTGGGTCCCTGGGCTTGAATTCTGTATTTTGCTCTTTTTTAAAAAAATTTGTAAAGCACATGATTATTGTACCTATTTGATAGGGTTCTTGCTATAGTTAAATAAGCAAACACGGAAAGAAATTAATACTATGATTTCCACATACCAAGAAGTCATTAATTTTATTTGCTATTATTTTTGTTGACTCTAAAGAGAAGATAAAGGACTGGACCTTACATGTCATGCCCCAGGGTTGTCCCTGCTGACTCTCACATGTTTCCTGACTCAGTAATAGCTTGAGATAGAACTCCAGGTTCTCTTCACTGTGGGTCATTGGATAGGGCCCCTGCATGGCCAGTCCATGGACCAAGAAGAGCCATTACCACTACATCTGCCACCATCCACAATCTTCACTTGGAGGATGCTGAGGCCATAGACTCTTGGGTCCAGGGACAGAATCTGTGCCCTTTGTTTCATGTATCTCAAGTAGATTTGCTTCTGCATTGGAAGAGGGTGTTGGTAAATAATTTTATTGGGTTCTCAAGGGGTAGCAAGAGAGGAGAGTGAATGAGATGGGTCCACGGCTTCAATGGTTATACCTTCCGATGGACAAACAGGGAGCTCAGTTCCCCGTTCTAAACTTCAAGTTCAGGCCAACATGATGGTGCTTTAAACTTCTTTGAAAACAGTTGCACAGTGGCTCTGTGGATCATACCATTGGTGTATATGAGTGTCTGTTCTGAGACAAGAGTACAGAAAGTTTGGCTAGAGGAAAAATGTCCTGATGGTCCCAGGTATCTCATGTGCAGGTGTTCAGGAGCTGGCCCTGCCATGTGGTCCTTGGATGAATTTCATACTCTCCGAGCCACGGGCTTCTTCTCCAGTCTCTCTAGCTGAAACAGTTGCTGCTGCATAAATAAAGGAAGAAAAACCTACAGAATATATGCGGATAATACCAATGAGGTAGAAGAGGAGATGGAAAATCCAGTCATAGATTTCTGTTGAAACACATCACAGCGCCTCCGAGTACTAGACCTTCAGTGTCACGTGGGACAACCCCTCTGGTTTAATGATGAGGATACCAAGGCATGAAGAGATTTTTGTAAACAGCTGAAGGTTATCTCACCAATTAGTCTTTAATATAGATTTGTTGCCTTGTTTCTCCAAAAATGGAATTCCTCCACAATTTTATAGCCGTTGGCAGACACTTCATCACGCAACAATTATGTGGACTAAGAGAGGAGAATGGACGTGAAAATATTTTAGATAGTAGGGCCTGACTCATAGAAGGTGTTAACAAAGGGTCCATCCCTTTTTCCTCCCTTCTTCTTTCCTTCCCTTTGTTTCTCTCTCCCTCCATCCCCTCCCTTCATCTGCCCCCCACCCCGCCCGTTCCCTCTCTCCCTTCTTACCTTTCTTCCTTACTCCCCTTCTTGCTTCTTTCCAGCTAGCACATATTGAATTTAGGAAGTCACTCAATGATAAGAATTATGTTAACTGAGCTTATTCTTTTGCAGTTTACAGGGAATTAGAGTTTCTCATCTCTGCCAACTTCAATTGACCCTAGCAACAGTAGGAAGGTACTTTATTTTGTTTTTAAGAGACTGAGAAACTTATTTGTGAGTGTAGTTTTTTGGTTTTTTTTTTTTTTGATATTTTTTCACCTGAACCAGGTCAGAAACTCTATCCACTGATCTCCTAGTACTTCTTGAACGTGGAAAATGCCAAGTAGTATGTTTGGATTTATATAGCACCAGATGTTATCTAGGTGACTGAGAATGTTCTGTCTCCAAGAGGGAGAAATACAAATACTTTCTCATAGACCTACTGGGAGTGTCTTAAAAATATTTTTTGCAGGTATAAGGGTCCTTAGCTTTTGAAAGAAAAATAGACTTGACTTTGTGTCTTGCTTCTAAATGGTTTCTAGCAGGGTTGGGTGTCAGTTTATTAAGGGAAATAACTGGTTTACTTCATTGTTACGGGCCTGTTTCCAGCAGGGTTCAGAGACATTTCCTTCCTCCCTGCCTCTTTTCTTCTAATTTATATCGAAGCTTTGTTCTATTTAGGGAATACAAAAGAAGAAGAAAAATAGCTGGGAATGTCATTTGCTAGCAAAGATTGAGAATGTCATCCAAGAAATCTTCCTAGCCCAGTTTTGAACAGTCTACAGCTCCTTACCAGGAGTAGACATTCTCAAGAGGGACCAAGGCCAGATGTGAACACATTGGTCTATGTTTTATTCCTACATAGGAAATCCCTTCATCTTTAATCCAAGCACAATTTAAACACTTCTTGCCTTAAGAGTAAGCTAATGAATTGAGAAAACAAGTTTACAAATCTTCACTTTAGCTCTGGCCGGATAAGATTATATATTTTTTTATGTTTAAAGAACTAATTCTAAGGCACTGTATAATTTATTGGGAAGTTATCATTTCTTGCTCAAACCTAATTTCTTCTAATGGGTTGATTTATGAAAATAAACTATTTAGCAGGGCTGGAAAAGAGGGAAGAGAAAGGGAAATAGATGAAGACAAAGGAAGAATATGAGACTAGGAAGCAAGATGGATATTTCCATTCTGAGGCTGAGATAGGTTCTTGGCTTGATTAAATCAGATTTTAAGTTAGATAATTAGACAATAAATTGTTTACAGATAACTTTATTTCCAGTGACATATTGTGAGTTCGCTGAATGCAGGAATTGTATTTTATACTGATGTTAACTTTACAATACCCAGTCAAAATCAGGCTGCTTGTCTGTCAACATAACGTAGGAATCTAGTTACAAGGTGGGTACCAATAAAAGGGTCTAAAAATGTCACTAGGAGTCATTGGACTCAATTTTAAAAATACATAAAGATGAGATTAATATAAAAATACTGTCCAGATGATTATTTTTAATGAATACCTATGGAAATTCTCTTTAAAATTCATCACAGAGTAAAACAGTGAAAGAATGAGCTAAGAAGAACTGAATTGATTCTAATAGGCTGCATATTTTTTAAAGCAACCAAACTGAGAATACTTAGACATAAACCAATTCAGTCAACCATTTAATCTATTCTTACGCCTTTGATTTAACAACCCTCGTTAATCTATTTCAATTGGTCCATACTGGCCTCTTTTGAATGAAGCATTTAAAAAAAATTTTGCATCAAAACTGATATACAAACTGCAGTGCATCTTGGTATGTCTTGCTGCATCTACTCAAAGTTTGTAATTAAAGTTCAGTGATGGGTCTTACCCTACTACACAGAACTAACTAAATGGATGTCCTTAATGTTAGCTACTTTCATTCCTTTTTATTATAGTCCAAAGTTGTCTAATGTGGAGCTGAGATTTCTTGAATGCAAATAACTTGCAGACACTGTTATTGCCTGCGCCTTCCTTCTGCAGAATCGCTTCTGCCAGTGTGGCACGGATAGGTCTGTAGACTCCTGAGTGCCCTTCCTCTTCCCATTCTCCAAATTCAGGAAGGGAAATATACTTTCTGGGGTGAATAGGGCCTGGAACATAGTTCCTGATTGCTCAACTTTTTCTTTCTCTTTGGCACTTTCTTGCCTTCCTCACTTAAGCATTTTTCCTCAACTATTAGAGCAGAGATTTAAAATAAAACTTTGCACTTCTGAGAGAGTTATTCTACTGTATTACTGCTTCAAACCTATTACACATTGGTGATTACGCTCCTTCCAAGTCCACATTTACTATATTTTTGATTGTTGGGTGATTGAGTGAATACTATACATAGCAATGATGTCTGATGATCACCTATGTGAAATGAATATACTAGCTTTGGTGACAGTAATAATCACTGATGAGGTGAGACTCCATATATATTTAAAATCACTTATTCTTTGGTAGTCAGTGGAAGCAATATCAAAGTAATATTTTTTGTTATTTGCATGCTGAAGTCTCACATGTTTCGGTGCTAATAGTCAGAGTAAAAATAATGGTTATCTTCATCATCATGATAACTTAGTGAATCTGTAGGGTATGCAATGCAATTTCAATGACAAAGGTGGCAATTTGAAGCCAGAAATATCAGTGGAGACACTTCTGCCTCTCTGACAACACACAGAACTTGTATAACAGTTGTTTATTTGTCCCCTTTCGAATTGGCGGGTTTAGAGACGGTAATATATAAATATCCTTGCTCTTGTCTTACTCTGAAAACCTTAATGGAATATACGAAACAGCTGACATGAGGAAATACGCAATCGAGGGGAAGCGAAGGAAGCAACAGAAGTGAAAGCAGCCTGCTCCTTTAACAACACACGGATGATTTTCACTCCTAGTCATCCCCACCAGGGATTCCAGGCCAAACACCGTTCACGTGTGCCCTATCAGAAATGTGTAGATCTGTCCTCGTCGTTCTACGTAACCCGCAGAGATGGTGAGTCATAGAAGAAAGAGGACAGATTTTAGGGTCAGACAGCCCGACGTTCAAAACCTGGCTCTACCCACGACTACATGTTGACTCTTTCAATTGCTTCCTTCCTAAGAGCCCCTCGAGCTCCCCAGTTCCTCTTTCTTCTCTGTTTGCTACCACTCTCAGAGTCTTCCTTCACTGGTAGTTGACCCAGGACCTCACGGTACCTTCAGCTCCTCCTTCCATACCCTGAGCATCCCGACCTTCCTCTGTGTTCACCCTGCAAACGCTGACCCATTTGGACATTCACCGGTCATTCCTGTGATGCCCATCTGGGGGAAGGAACCCCAGTTCATCCTGTGGTCACAGAGCCGCGATTTCTCTGCTCTGCTCCCCAACTTCAGTGGAAGCTCCCCAGATCACGTGAAAACTCAGGTGACCCTCAGGTGAGTTCCTGCTCCTGTGGCCCTCCGTGGGCTGCTGCCCTAAATGTTCACCGCTCTCCCGACACTCCTGTCACTGCTGCTTTACCCTCAGCAGATAATCTTGCCTCCAGCTGCACAGATGGTGCTGGAGCTCTCAGATGGAAGCACTTTGGGCTTTCTGTAAGAACCTGACAAGTTAGCGGTGTCTGAACCCACCTCACCGCGTCCATCCTGCCTCAGAGGAAGAGGTCGGCTGAGCCCTTCTGTGATCTTGATGTGATCGTTTTCCCCAGGATCACTTTCCTCACCCGTCTCCTCCTCCCACGTGAATATCCTCCCCCTTTTATTGGTATTTCTTTCACAACTGGAAACATACTCAGCAAATAATTCTTCCATCTACTCTGGACTCCACTTTGGCTTCTGTCTCCTTTTGTTCCCTTCAGTTCCTGTTAAGTTTCTACAAAGCAGAGTTGGTTCCAAGGGTCGTGACCTGAAATGTCTGTTTGAGACCCTAGGGATGACAATGACCATGAGGAAAGTGGGATGAACGTAAGGTCATCGAGGCCTCACCTCTGTCTGAAGCTGGCAGTCTATTTTGTTTTCTGTTGTCTTATTTCCCATGTGACAAGGTCCAGTTTGGCCAGAACTTCTGATTTTTTTTTCCCCCCAAGGAAATCAGGAAATCTGGATTTCTATTTTAAATTTCTCAATGTTTAGAACATTGTGCAATTCAGTAAAGCACATATGTGGGCTGAGTTTGGACGATGGGCCCCCAGTTTTTTTGTTCTTTTTTTGAGTCAAAGTCTCACTCCATTGCCCAGGCTGGAGTGCAGTGGCACGCTTATAGCCACCCCAGTGTCGACCTGCTGGACTCAGGCGGTTCTTTGGCCCTAACCTTCCAAGTAGCTGGAACTACAGGCATGTGCCACCATGCCTGGCTAGTTTTTTGATTTACTGTAGAGATGAGGTCTTGCCAAGTTGCCCAGGCTGTTCTCAAACCCATGGGCTCAGGCAATCCCCTCACGGCCTCCGAAAGTGTTGGGATTACAGGCTTGAACCACCATGCCCAGCTGACCCCCAGTTTTTAACACTTGGCCCACACTTGCCATCTCAATGTCTCATCCCATTTCATCAACCTACTGCAGTCCGGTCTGTTTTCTGCTCCCAACACTTCTGTGAGGCAGCCATAGACCAGTGTTTCTTACAGGCGTATGTGTCCATGAATCTCCTGGGGATCTCGTTACAATGCAAGAATGAATTCTGATTAGGAGATCTAGGGTGGGGCCTGAGTTTCGCATCTCTAGCAAGTTGCTGGCCCATGGACCACACTTTGAGGAGCAAGGCCTCTGAGACTTTTCAGAGATTTCTCTTAAGATGAGCCATTGAAGCCTTCCTCCTCCCCTCCCACTGATGGAATTGACCTTTTCTGTGCACCTGCCCTTTCTAAATCCAATCATTATAAAGGTGTCCGTAATTCTTTCTTACATGTATATATTTGTGTGCCTGCCTATAAACTCTTTCATGGCAAGAACTGTGTCTTTCTTAACTTTTCTTCCCCCCAAGCACTACTGCAGTGCTGGAAACTATGTAAATACTTAATATCTTTGCCCATCTGCTCTCATTTTACATAAGGCAGTCTCTAGGAGTGTGTGTGCGTGTGTGTGTGTGTGTGTGTTTGTTTTTGTAAGAGGTTGCAGTGCAGAGGGTTCATTATGTTGAAAAAGAGAGTCTCTTTCCTCAAAGACTTCCCAGCTTGTAACTGGTGCCCAAAGCAGGATTAGGTGCCATATTTTGATAGATTTTTCTGTTCCATGTTCAAATTGGTCTCATAATGTCATCTTTTCAGTTTCTGCTGCCAACTAGAGAAAAAAAAAGCTAAATTCCTTCAGTTTTTATCTTTCGAGTGTTTTCAACACTTCCGTTTGCCAATACAAGGGAAGGACATCTGGAAGTTGTATGTTATCTCTTATTATGGCTCGGTAAATATCATCCAGGATTTTTCTGCTTTAAAGGCAGCCAGCCAGCTGTTTGAAGAGATCTGATCTCATTTAGAAGAAAGAAAGCACAGATAATGGAGAATAACTGTGCATGGGAAGGAGTGTGAAGATTACTATTCATGGGGATATTCTTCTAGAAGTAACAGGCACAAGCATTCCTTTTCTCTCTCAAGTGGTTTCATATAGTGTGGTGAGGTTCAGAGGACTGGGTTCTCGAAACCTGCCTCAGTCTGACTCATCACACAAGTCAATCCATCAATCATCCAGCATTTATAAACTGCTTCGCATGTGTCAAACACTGTCACAGATGCCAGAAGTGTTGAGATATGTCTTTACATAACTCCCTGCTTACTAAGCAGAGTTGCAGTATCTTAAAGAAATTAGCACTAATTTAAGAGAAGGGATTAACAGTCATTGAGGATCTAATGTGTGCATGGTGCTCCAAGGAGCTTTATAGACTTTATATCATTTATGTTGCCATTTTAAAATATCGGACTAGGAGAACATCATTGGAAGTGAAATAACTCTGAAACAAAAAACCAAATGTTGCATGTTCTCGCTTATATGTGGGAGGTAGGTGACCACAAAGATGAAAATAATAGACACAGGGGACACCAATAATGAGGGAGGTTAATGTTAAGAAATACCTGTTGGGTACAATGTTCACTTTCTGAGAAATGGGCCACCTGAGACCCAGTCCCCACCAGTAAGCAATATGTCCATGTAACAAACATGCACTTGCACCCTCAAATCTAAATTTTTTTAAAAAAAGGCATGTAGGTATCTTTAGCCCCATTCTGTAGCTGATGAAATTGAAACTCAAAGATGCTAAATAATTTGTTCAAGGTGTCAAGTTAGTAAGCAGTACTGCTGAATTTCAACACCGTTCTGACTCTCTCCAGCATCTAGACACTTTCAATCACAACTCCCGGCAGGAATCTTAATAAAATTTGACAAGGGAAATTCAATAAAATTTTCCCTCCCTTTCGGCTTCTTTCCATTTCCAGAAGAATCTGGGCTTAGAGGGAACTAAGCCTGCTCTTGGGAGCATCTTAAATTGCTTACTCTGGCGGTAGAGATAGGTGTAGAAAAAAAAATTTAAAAACAGAATGAAGCCGAGAGAGTCTGATTTTTGAAGATTGCAGAGAATTCTAGCTCAGTGCTTCACAAACCTTAGTTTGCGTCAGAATCACCTAGAGGACTGACTCAGATAGAGTTTCCTTGGCCCCACCCCCGAAAACAATGAATCAGTAGGTCTGGGCTAGGATTTCAAAATATGTACGAGTGTTTCTAGCAGGGTAGTGTTGGTTCTGCCCATTTGTAGACCTCATTTTGAGTAGCACAGGTTTTTAAAATGAACAGCCAGTCATGTATTTAATCAGCTAACAGTTTTTTTATTTTGAGTTTTTACTGTGGGCCAGGTATTGTGTTGGATGTGGTGTCTGCTTCGGAAAGTCCCTTATTGTTGGCTACTAATGTAATGTCTAGTTTATTAGGAATTTAATGATGGTGTAATGAATACCCTTGAAAAGCCAAATCAACATTTTATCCATGCATGAATGTCCCCTGCCCCCCTTTTGGGAAAACATCCAGATGTGAAGTTGCTTCATCAAAGGGTAAAACATTTTAAAGGCTTTTGGTATGACTTTACCAAATTATTTTCTAGAAAGCATTGGCTAATTTACTGCCTGACAGCAAAGAATGAGAATGCCTGTTCTAAGACACCTGCATGACCACAAGGTGTTATAATTTATATTCGGGGATTTGTCTTATCCGTATTGATTTGTAAGTTTTTTTTAATCTATCAGAGATATTAACCCTTTAAATAGCTTAATTTAAAAAAATCATATCTAAGTTTATGCAAAATGACCTCAAAAGAATTGCTTTGTGACTTCCTCAATCACAAAGCAAAGAGAGTCTTGGAAGGAATAATTTGCCTTTGAGAAACAAGTTACTAAATGATTTTTGAAACAGGAACTCTTCAAGAATGTTCTAACAAACATTAAATAGGCTTCAACGGTCCTTCTGATGTTTGGGCTGCTTTTTCTGAGCCTGCAGTGCTTTGGATGGACGATATAACACGTTCACACAGGGCAGAATGGAATACCAATCGGATCTCACTGACAAAGCTCAACACGAGAAGGGTTCCTTCCTGCTTATATTCAGTAATGCAAGCAAACCGAAAGAGACAGCGAGCAATGACACTAATACATCATTGAGCTGTTTTGTATTCATAACTTTTCAATGATAGCACCTTTCTTTAATGCAGTATCGATTCAGCAAGAAATGTTACTCTATTACTTTCTTGGGCTGTTGAATTAGGTTAAAGGACACTGTTACGATTTTAAACTGGAGAGGGAGAATTTTTATAAACTAGTATCCCTTACAATTTGCCAAAGGTCACTGGCCAGAAAGTCGATAATTTTTTTTGTTAGTAAAATACATATTTTTTTTTATTCAGAAAAAGAAAACCCCATACGAAGAGGTTTTCCAACCGCACACAGGAGGGGTATGACTAGGGTTAGGTGCCTGTCCATCCAGTCCTCACCCCCAGCCCGGGTGATCCTGGCAACATTAAGAGGTGTGAGTGATGGCCTCCCAAATTAAAATGGTGCCTGTGTGTGTGTGTGTGTGTGTGTGTGTGTGAAGGAGACAGCTGGGTCAGCTAGAAGGTTCCATGGCACTTAAGTCAGCAGCATACTGGGGGTGGAAATGCTTGGGACGCAGAGCGCCTATTAGTAATCATATGCTAATTCCATTAGTATTATATGCTAATTAGTAATTATATGCTAATTCCATCTACACATGTGTTGGGCTCATTTTCTGATAGCCACGACTTGTACCAGAAAAGGGTTACCACAGCACTCTACTGCCCACAGCCAGGGAACTGTGACTCCTTTATCCACCCAGGGCTATGTTTTCTGGGTCACGATCCCTTCTGTGTTCAAGACAAAAGACAAGTCTACACCAATGTGGGTATGAATGCTCAGAAGAAAATTGTGCTGGTTTGGGCAAGTGCAAATTCAAAAAAATGATGGCAAATATGTATACAGAATTGTTAGCATGATCTTTCCTATAATGGGATTTGACTTGTAATGTAGATACAGTTAATGGAGTTCCATAAATGTAGTTTCTTGCTGATCCAAACACACTTTTGGGTATTTCCCTTTGCTGAACACCAAAATAATGGATGTGTGTGTAGACTGAACCCTGTCTTTTCTAGGAAAGTCCTCCTCCTCAACCCAAAGATTGTTAGCATTTGTACTCTCTTGAAAAACCAAGAATTACTTTTTTCTTTTTGGGGAGGCAATTTCCAGGAACACAGGAAGCTCATTGCGCAATGATTCCCTGCCATTGTGTGTTGCTGCAATAATAGCTCGCAAGTTATTTTCACAGCTTGGCCCTCCAGCATTCCCTGTGGGCTGCAAACTCTGTTCTTTCCTCTCACTTTCAGTAGTGTCACCTTTGTCTCTCATGTTGACAGAACAAGAGAGCGCAAATACGTTTCTGGAGCAATTTTCCACAAATGGGATAGTCAGAGAGGAGGCCCCCTGTGTGCCTGTTTTCAGACTCTTCGGGAAGACTTTCCTTTACCGAAACATGTCTTGTTGATGTCTGCCTTGAAAATAACATTCCTCTGTGTTAAATCTTAAAATCAGATATCTCAGAGAGAAGTTTAGTCATCAAAATTTTATTAGCTGTTTGTATCTTTTTGTTTAAAAAAAAAGTTCTTGTTTTCTTTTTTAGAGACAGGGTCTTGGTCTGTTACCCATGCTGGAGTGCAGTGGCACCATCCTAGTTCACTCTAACCTCAAATTCCTGAGTTCCAGGGACCCTCCCATCTCAGCCTGCTGTTTAACTGGGACTATAGTCGTGTACCACCATGCCTGGCTAATTTTTAGTTTTTAATTTTTTTTGTAGAGACAGGGTCTCGCTATGTTGCCCAGGCTGGTCTTGAGTTCCTTGCCTCAAGCAATCCTGCTTCAGTCTCCCAAATTGCTGGTGTTACAGGTGTGAGCCACTGTGCCTGGCTGGCAACTTTGTGTGTGTGTGTGTGTAAAATCAGTTTCCCAGAGCCTTTTCCTCAAAGAGGTTTGGGAAGGTTGAGAGGAATCTTCTGAACACTGTGATTTGTGGTGAGATAACAGGGCTGAAGTGGAGGTGGAACAGAATGTAATATGACACTTGGGGGGGAAAAAGAAACCTGTAGGACTTGGATTTGCTCTTCACATATTTTAATTTTGCCTAAAATAATTCCTGAGGGGATTGACATAGATTAATAGATATGCCCGAGGCTCTAGATTAATAGCCTAGATTTTTACTCCTCGCTTTACTCTCTACAAGTCTTTGGGCACATGATTGAATCTCTCAGTTTAGTCATCTGGAAAAATGGAAAATTTGCTGTATGGCCAGCCTTTCTTCCTGCCTGAAGTACTTTCTTTTTTGCCTGCATGCCCTTTCCAAAGAGTTCTCTAGAAGTGCTTTCAGGTACGGCATTTTCCTCACAATAATCTTTAGCTGTTTTTTTAAATAATGAAGTAATTGTCGTGTATTATTTTGAAATACAGGCTTCATGGGAATTTTGTGGCGTCAAAAAGAGGTGCTCACAGCAATATTACATTTTTAAAACTTACGTTTTAGCTGATTTTCATTGCTTAGAGGCCAGAGGCCAGACATCTTAAGTGTCTTGAGCCCCCCACTCTCTTGCCCGCTTTGCCTCCACCTGGTTAGGTAGTTGGTCTTTTAAAAAAAATCTTATTTTTAAAATCACGTTGTTTGTTGTTTTTGAGCCCTTTTTTCTTTTTTTTTTTTGAGTTGGAGTCTTACTCTGTTGCCCAGGCTGGAGTGCACAGGCACACTCACGGCCACCCCAGTGTTGACCTGCTGGGCTCCAGCGATCCTTCCGCCTCAGCCTTCCGGGTAACTGGAACTACAGATGAGTGCTACCATGCCTGGCTAAGTTTTTATTTATTTATTGTAGACACGAGATCTCGCCAAGTTGCCCAGATTGGTCTCGAACCTGTGGGCTCAGGCAATCCTCTGGCCTCGGCCTCCCAAAGTGCTGCGATGACAGGCTGAGCCACCAAGCCTGACTTTTTTGAGCTCTCTATATATCCTGAATAATTGTCCTTTATCAGCTGTGTTCTTTGCAAATATTCTCTCTTAGTCTGTGGCTTGTCTTGTTCTCTTGAAACTGTCTTTTGCAGAACAGAAGTTTTCAATGTGATTGAAGTCCAGCTTTTCAATTAATTGTTTCTTGGAGGATGCCTTTGGCGTTGTAACTAAAAAGTCATCACCATACCCAAGATCACCTCAGTGTTCGCCCATGTTATCTTCTAGGAATTTCATAGTTTTGCATTCTACATTGAAGTCTGTGATCTAATCTTAGTTAATTTTGTGATGTATGCAAGGTCTGTGTCTAGATTCAGTTTTCTGCATGTGGATGTCCAGTTGTTCCAGCAACATTTGGTGAAACAACTACGTTTTCATCATTGTATGTATTGTTTTTGCTCCCTTGTCAAGGTTTAGTTGACTATATTTATGTGGGTCTGTTTCTGGATTCTCTACTCTGTTCCATTGATCTGTTTATTATTGTTATTATTTACCAATACCTTACTGTCTTGATGACTGTAGCTTTATAGTAAGTCTTGAAGTTGGGTAGTGTCCGTCTTTCAGCTTTGTTTTTCTCCTATATTGTGCTGCCTCTCTATGTAAAGTTTGGATTCAGTTTATTGATATCCACAAAATAACTTGCTGGGATTTTGACTGAGATTGCGTCTAATCTGTAGATCAAGTTGGGAAGAATTGACATCTTGACTTGACAATATTGAGTCTTTCTATCCATAAATATGGAATAGCTCTCCATTTATTTGGTTATTCTTTGATTTCTTTTGCCAGAATTTTGTAGTTTTTCTCATATAATTTTTACATATATTTTGTTAGATTTAGATTCTTACCTAAGTATTTCACTTTTGGAGGTGTTAATGTAAATGGTATTGTGTTTTAAATTTCAAATCTTACCTGTTTATTGCCGGTATATACAAAAATGGACTTTTGTATATTAACCTTTTATTCAGCAAACTTTCTATAGATCACTTTCTAGTTCCAGGAGTGTTTTGGTGATTCTTTCAGATTTTATACATAGATGATTATGTCATCTGTGAACAAAAACAGGTTTATTCCTTCCTTCTTTTTCTTTTTCTTTATTTTTTTGTTTTATTGCATTAGCTAGGACTTCCAGAACAATAGTAAAAAGCAGTGGTGAAGGGGGACATCTTTGCCTTGTTCTTGATCCCGTGGAAAAGTTTTGAATTTCTCACCACTAAGTATGTGTTAGTTGTAAGTTGTTAAAAATATATATATTTTTTACCAAAGTGTGAAAGTTTTCTTCTGTTCCTACTTTACTGAGAGTTTTTAAAAAAATCACAAATGAATGTTGAATTTCGTGACATACGTACACTATATTTATTGATACAAACATGAGATTTTGTTTTTAGCCTGTTGATGTGATGGATTACATTAATTGATTTTTAAATGCTGAACAAGATTTGCATATCTGGAATAAATCTCACTTGGTTGTGGTGTTTTTTTAAATGCTTTTTTGGATTTTTTTATTGGCTAATATTTTGTTGAGGATTTTCCATCTACATTCCTGAGTGATATTAATCTATGGTTTAGTTCTCTTCTAATGCCTTTGTCTGGTTTGGGTATTAGGGTAATGCTAACCTCATGGAATAAGTTAAAAGTATTTGTTTCTTTATATCTTATAAAAGAGATTAGGATCTTTTTAAAAAAAAATGTTTGGTTGAATTTACCAGAGAACCTATTGGGGCCTAGGGCTTTCAGTTTTGGAAGGCTCTTAATTATTGGGTTCAATTACTTAAATAGACATAAGCCTGTATAGCTTGTCTATTTCTTCTTGTGTGAGTTGGCTTTCAAGGACTTGGTTTATTTTATTTGGGTTATCAAATCTGTAGCTATAGAATTGTTAATAGTATTCTTTTATTATTCTTTTAATGCCCAAAGAATCTATAGCAATGTCCCCTCTTTTATTTCTGATATTGGTCATTAGTATCCTCTTTTCTATTCCTAGTGAGACTGGCTGGGGGCTTTTTCATTTTATTGATTTTTTTCTTTTTCTTTTTTTATTACAAAGATGTGGGGTACAATTCAGGGTTAGGTATACAAATGTTGGTTATGCAGGTGCGCTTGTTGATGAGGTATGCCCTTCCTTTTTGGTTTCATTGATTTTCTCTATTGATTTGTTTTCAATTTCATTGATTTCTGCCCAAATATTTACTATTTGTTTTCTTCTGATTATTTTGTATTTAATTTGCTCTTCTTTTTCTAGTTTCTTAGGATGGAAACAGATGAATGATTTTAGATTTTTTTTCTTTTCTCATATACATTCAATGCTATACATTTCCTCTAAACATTACTTTTGCTACATCCCACAAATTTTGATGTTTTGTTTTCATTTTTATTTAGTTCAAACTATTTTTAAATTTCACTTGAAATTTTTTCTTTGACCAATGTGTTACTAACAAACATGTGTTTAACCTCTATTTTGACATATTTCAGTTGTTTTTCTGTTCTTGGTTTCTAGAGTATTTCCATTATGGTCTGAAAGCAGATATTGTATAATTTCTATTCTTTTACATCTGTTAAGGTGTGACTCATGGCCTAGAACGTGATCCATCCTGAGGAATATTCTGTGTGAGCTTGAAAAGCATGTGTATTCTGCTATTGGGTAAATAATCTATAGATGTCAGTTATATCTGGTTGATTAATGGTGTTGCTGAGTTCAATTATGTCCTTGCCAATTTTCTGCCTGCTCTGAATCTGTCCATCTCTGATAGAGGGGTGTTGAAATCTTCAACTATGATAATAGATTCACTTATTTCTCATTGCAAGTTTCTTAGTTTTTGCTTCACAAAGTTTGGGGCATTGTTTTTAGGGGGCATCAACATTAACGTCTGTTACGTCTTCTCGGTGAATTGACCACTTTATCGTTATGGGTGCCCTTCTTTATTCCTGATAAACGCCTTGCTTTGACCTCTTCTCTTTATAAAATTGCTTTCTTTTTACAAGTGTTAGCATGGCATATTTTTCTCTATTCATCTCTTTTAATTCATAGTTGTCTCTATATTTAAAGTGGATTTCTTGTCGACAACATGCAGGTTTTTTAAAAAGAGTTCTCTCTAATAATCCCTGTAATTTTAATTGGTGCATTTTTACAACTGATGCTCATAATTATTATTGATGTAGTTGGATTAATAGCAACCATATTTGTTACTATTTTCTATTGTTGCCTTTATTCTTTGATCCTGTTTTTGTCTTTACTTTTTCCCTGCCTTTTGCGGTTTTAATTGAACATTTTATATGATTCAATTTTTAAAAATTTTTAACACTTAAAAAAAATTAGCAGGGTGACAGCACTCACTTAAAAAGCTAAAAGAGAGGGAGAGTAATGGAAGTCCATCTCCTTCCTTTTTGAGTTTCAATATTCTTGGAACTCTCCAGTTGACCAAGTTCATCCAGCCTGTAGTCTGTGAGCAGAAAAGCAATACCAACATGCTAATAATTTTTCTTTACCTAATTTTTCACCTTGGCTTCATTCGATAGCTATTGATATGGGCTGCTACTATTAACATTCTTTTGTAAAAGATGGTTTACTTCTATAGCGCTTTTCCTCTTTGATTCATGAGTTATTTAGCAGTGCATTTGCAAATTTCCAAGTTTTTATTTTAACTCTTTTTTCATATTAGTTTCTATTTTACTTCTAGTTGAAACCTACCACCTCTTCCTGAGTATAAAAGGGACTTTTGTACATTTTCTTTACTCATTTTATACCGCTTTTCTTCTTGTTTTTGTCGACTGATATCTTGTCATAACTAAACAACATAAAAACCCACAATTGTTTGTTACCTTTTTTTAGTAAATAATTAATTCAATTTACTAATGTGCTTTATTAACTTTAATGTTTACTATTTGATGTTGCCTTCACCAGACCTCCTGGTCTCTCAATATTTCAAGCATTTAATACTCCAGACTGGTTGAATTTTCTGTCCAGTGGTCATATTAGAGTTTTCACAGATTCAGTCACTAAGATCTTTAACTGGTGTTTAAACTTGTTAATGCCTTATACATTTTTTATTTATAAAATATTCTATTATTGCTATGTGCTTCAAGTAAAATGTTTGTATCAACATGTGAATTGGACAGAATTCACTACCGTTTAGTTTGAACATGTTTGCTTGGTAGTGTTAACTCTGCTTGGAAAGTGGTGAAAAGACAAGTTAACAAATCTAAGACATTAAGCAGAAGGCCAGATTCATTTCTTAACTTTTCCCTTTGTTTATCAACTCAAAGATTTTGCATGTGGGTTGGGAGTCATCCCATTGAAGGGAAAATGTGAATGACCTGATTTATTAGAGCTTAAGGGGCCATCTCATCAATGGGGACAGTTTTTTCTTTCTTTCTTTTTAAATCTGGATTTCGTTTCTTTCTACTGCCGTTTCAGTATTTAAGGCTAGATCTGACCATTTTGAATAGTTAGAACCACCATATAAAAGGGATTTTCTACTTTGGTTATAATAAAAGCAATCAAGAGTAAGCCTTCAAGATCTCACATAATTAAACACTTCTTTCCCTTTTTTGTTATCTTTTCTTAAAAGTGTTTTATAAAATAATCATCTATATTAATGGAACATCTTTCAAAAGAGAGGAAATGAAAGAACATCAATTTATATTACAATACTAAATATCATGAAACATATCACCATACCATTCAGAGAACCATCTCAAACTATTGAAACTCATCTTTTAATCCACACTCTTTTTGGATATGGTCATCTGTCGCCACACATAATAGCAGGAATATACTCATCTTAGCAGGTACTGACTTCCTTTTTAGCATCAGCAAATTTGATAGTAATCTTAGTGAAGGATTGCAATATGAACATCACTTGACCTTGTTTTATGAATTATACACACTCTATATAATGAGGTGTAAAATGAGTATCTGTATGTTTAATCATGATGTTAATTTTTATTATAACTTCAGAGATGTGTGCTTAAAAAATTGGCTTTCACACTAGCAGAACCCTACACATACATATCTGAATAATCGGGTCAAGGAGTAAGAGACATTTGTCAAAGTACTGCCTAAGTGCATTTATCTCTCCTTTCAACACCTACAAGAAATTAGTCAGATGAATAATTAGTCCATACAATCTTTGCACATTTACTTATTTAAAAAGATCACTTAGTTGATGTGCTTTTCTATTGACAGTTCTTGGGGGCTAATGGGACTTGAAAGTTCAATCTTCATCCTGGTAAGGTCTGTTGATTTCAAGGAAAAAACATCTTCGAAAGACCACAGAGGTGAAGCAAAAGATGTCCAAAATCTCAAATTGCAATAATCCCATTAACAGTTGGAGTTTATAACCTCAAAAACTGAAAATCATGTTTGACTAACAAAGACAACTCCACTCCATAGTTAAATTCAAGAGCTTTTCTGAGAACTGTTGGGCTTGGTGATTGAGTCTGAAAGAATGATTTGCTGATGGACTCTTCTAAAAATAAGTAGTTCTATGCTATGTCAGGGGCATAGCTTTAACTTCTGGTCAAAGATCTTGAGGAGACGAGAATGGAACACAGAGATTCACTCTTTTCCAAATTTTAAAAAAATGGATACTAGATTTAGCAGAAATATGTAAGACATCTTCTTCCAAGTCAAATGAATTTTATGTATTTTCTATATGTGTTTTAAGAGATAGCAATAGTGCACAGAGGATATTGGATAAAAGTTTGCATTCACTCTGTCTGAAAGCCTAGGTTGAAGACCCATATCAATTAACCATCAAACAAATTGCTGTATTTGGGAAGGGAGTGTCACTTAATCTTGGGGTGATACACAACGTGAGACAGAGTCTGTGGTTTCAAGCAAAATTTATCTCTTGAGCTGGAGTGAATATGAAGGTGTCTGGGGGAAAAAAAACACTCTTTAACCTGTCATGTCTATAATCAATTATACGGTGTAGAAGGACCAGCTTTTTTCAGTGTTGAGACCTACCTATGAGACATTGTGGGAATAAGAATTGGAATAAGAACATTGACTTATGAAATCAACACTGGTAAGACAGGTTTTATTTTGGTGCCCTGGTCAGTTCACCCTGGTGACTTCCCTCTTTTGTGCCATTTTAATCTCCTCGATGGTTTCCCAGTTCTCTGCTGGTCCCTGTGCTTAGCTACTCAGCTCTGTGTTTCTCCTCATACTTTTCGAGTACTCAGCTGGGTCTTGGGCTAGGTTGTTATTTACTCTCTCTTCTCTGGGGTGTAGTTCAACCTTTCCTTCATTTCCTTCTCGTCCTCACATTTCATTTCCATCTCTGACTTTTGAACTGACACTCTGACGATATATAATGATGTCATCATTACGACACCTGAAAAATGGATTTGGTAGTTTTATGAATTTCCGAGTAAAGACTTGTTCGGTTATTGTCCTTCTAAATTCTCTGGCCTTGAACGGGCATGGTGGCTCACGCCTGTCTGTAATTCCAGCACTTTGGGATGTGGAGGTGAGAGGATTGCCTGAGTTCAGGGGTTTGAGACCAGCCTGGGCAACTTGGCGAGACCTCATCTCTACAATAAACAAATAAATAAATAATTAGCTGGGCATGGTGGTGCGTGCCTGTGGTTCAAGCTACTTGGAAGGCTGAGGTGGAAGGATCACCTGACCCTAACAGGTCAAGACAGAGGTGGCCGTGAGCGTGAAACTGCACTACAACCTGGGTGACAGAGGGAGACTCTGACTCAAAACAAACAACCAAACAAACAAACAAATAATTCAGCCTTGGTGAATCCCTTATTTTTTAGGATCAAAATTTTGGTGATCTTCAGGTTGGCCTTTTATCAGAACTGTCAAAACAAGGCATACGCTATTTTTGTCGCTACGTGTTGCCAATAAATCTCTGAATTCTGGAGCTATTTGAGTAAAAACGGGCCTTCCATCAAGAATGTTACAGGAAGACTTTAGCATAAATGAATGTCGGAGTTAGATAAGCCACCACTGAGCCATCTATGAAATGTGTTCCCCTTCACCTTCAGCTTGGACTGCCCGCGTTGAAACTCTGGAGAGCGCAAATGTAGGTCATGCTTAGATGGTAGAGCACGACTTGCAGCGTTCTCTCCTACTTTAGACATTTTTCTCTTCGAGAACACTTTTCAGTCTTCCACCTGGACTACCGTTCTGGCCTCTGACTGCGCTCCCTGCCTGGACTCTAGGCTCTCCGTTCCCACAGAGCAGTCAGAATGATCTCCCAAACATGAAAATCACCCCCTCCCTCTGTGCCAAACTTTTAATGCCTTCCTGTTGCTCTTAGGTTCAAAGCGAAACTTTTTACTATGGTCTAGAGTGAGGTGGCAGGTGGGCGGAGACACACTCTGTCCGTAAAGGGCCAGGAGATGGTAGGTATTGCAGGCTTTGAGAGTCAAGAGGATGCTGTGTACACACTTAGAAAACTATTTAAAAGGTAATCCTTTAGTATGATAAAAAACATTCATAGCTGGTGGATCTATAAAAACTGTCAGCAGTCCAGATTTGACCTGTGGGCAACCTTGGTTGGAAGGTCTCTACCCCTGAGACTTGATCTCCTATTTTCTTCTTGTTCCCTTTCTCCAGACATGCTGGTTTTTTGGACTGAATTTCCAACCCTTCAAGCTCACTCTCATGTCAGGGGTTTTGTACCTGCTGGTTCCTAGGCTAAGGATGTCTTTCCCTGACTTTTCCTTGGGTGCGCCTTTCTCTTCCTCATCATGTTACCTGCTAGATGTTCCCTCAGTAGAAAGGCTTTCCCCGACAACCTTATCTGATGTTTCTCTCTCCCTCTCTCCCAGCTACTCATCCTGAATTATATACGTATTTCCTTCACTGCCCATATCACTCTTGGAAATGATCTTGCTGATTAGCGTGTGCTGGTTTATTGTCTTTTCTCCTACCGGAATGTGACCACCAAGAAAACAGAGACCATGTCTGTCTATTCTCTACTATAATTTTGTTGAATTTTTTTGTTTTCAGCTAGGATCATTACAATGCATGGTCTCTTTGGAAAACTGGTGTAGTCCATGTTTTAAAACTCGGCTTGTCTAGTTCATAGTTTTGGAATATTCATCTCAAAGATTCCAATCATAATAGCTTTTGTAGGTGCCCTTTCTTGAGGGCTTGATTAGAGGTTCTACCAGAGAAGCACTCTACTCGTATACCCTTGGCTGAAGAAGAATCTTCCTCCAGAAGGGGTGGTCATCCTCTTTGAGTGTGAAGCTTCAGGAAGGATGCGCACAGAGCGGTGAGGGAGAAAAGAGACACCTGCTTAGTCAGCCAGATAAACTGAGTCAACCCTGGGGATCAATGGGGTGGCAGATGTCACGGCCAGATTGCCCTCATATCTGCTGGTGCTTTTCTTTTCCTTTTTTAACATTTATATTTTATTTTAAAGATGGTGGATTTAGGATAAGGTATACAAGTGGACATCATACAGGTAAAGTTTGGGCCTCCCTTGGGTCCTCACTTTGCCCGGTTTGTGATCAGATACCCTTATTTGATGTTGTGTCTCCCCACCCACCACCCCGACAGTACCCCACTACTGCCAATCCCTTTCTTATGGTATTATGGTAAATGTTCAGGGTCTGCTTAGGAGTGAGAACATGTGGTACTCAGTTCTTTGTTTCTGTGATAGATCACTGAGTATTATAGACTCTAAGTCCACCCAAGTTGCTGCAAAGTCCATGTGTTTGTCATTTTATGGTTGTTTAATATTCTATCATGTATATGTACCACAGTTTTTTGTAGCTTGAGTCAGAATTTTATTTATTTTCTTTTTAAAAAAAATTTATGTATTTATTACAAAGATGTGGGGTACAATTCAGGGTTAGGTATACCAACATTCATCATGCAGGTCCCCTTGCTGATGAGGTATGCCCCTCCCTCCCCTAGCAGTTTCCCTCAACTGCCAATCCCACCCCACTCCCCTGACAGTTTCCCACTACTGCCAATTGCTTTCTTATAGCATTATAATTGTTCAAGGTCACCTTATGAGTGAGAACATATGGAACTCAGTTCTTTGTTTCTGTGATAAATCACTGAGTATGATCAACTCCAAATCCATCCAATTTGCTGCAAAGTC
>CAUYQG010077115.1:0-25892 GCA_963574415.1 Tarsius wallacei | reverse complement strand
GCCGGAGCCCAAGAGGTCGACTCTGGGGTGGCCGTGAATGTGCCACTGCACTCCAGCCTAGGTGAAGGAGTGAGTCTCCAACTCAAAAAAAAATATAGTAAAATATTAAACACTTTGATAATTCTAACCATCTACACAAGTCCAGTAAATTAGGATAATGCCATATAAAGTTAACCATAGTCTTGAAAATCTAAAACATGTTACCTATCACATGGATAATCTTTTATTAGTAGTAGCAAAGAACCAAACCAAAGAGGATCTTAGAGTGAAATAGATGCAAGTTCTAGTTCTGTGTCTCATTGATACGAAAGCTTTCAGGAGCCAGAGCTTCCACTTAGGTGGACAAAAAAGCTTTGGAGTTAGGAGGGGGTTAATGGTTGTCCACATTGTCATGTACTCAATGCCACCAACTGTACACCTATAAACGATTTAAATTATTTTTAAAAGCATGTCTTAAACATCCTTTGACATTCATTTATTTCATCTTGACAGTAAAAAAAATGTTTTGAACATGGAAATCGACAGCAAAGTATAACGAGCAAGTATAAATTACACAATCATTTAAACTTAAGTCAAGCGAGAAACGTTTATTATAATAGAGGTGCCTGAAATTACATGGCAAAAATCTATGACAATTGGAAGATTATGATTTAAGTATATTTCTATGATACTGTAAAGTAAGAGTCGGACATTCATACACTATTTCTTTTAGGATAAAATTTTAAAACTGCATATTATCATTGGAAAGAAGTTTTCAGGAGAGCAATACAACAGAAACAATAATTGACATTTGTGGAATTCTAATATGTGGTACCTACACAGAAATAACGATTTGAAAAATCAAGATTCAAATTTTTTTTTTTCAATTTCTACTTTACTGTATGTCTCCTGAGTACATTGAGTAAAGATCAAGAACTAAAATTCTTCTGAAAATTATATGCATTTGTGTTGAGGGTCAGTTTTTTTCCTTCTTGTGTTTCTCATTGAACATTTTGATGTGAGAGAATCTTTAACTTCTGAATAACATAGAAACATATTTACCCTCCAATGAGGCCTAAGGCAAGCCTCAATTTCCATATCTGATTTTGTTAATTCCTATATTATTCTCTTTCTCTCTTATTGGTTCAAAAATTGCAAATCATCCGCCTCCCTGTGTCCTGGAGTCAAAACAACTCTGGATAGAGAGCAATTATGCAAAGTTTATTCCAAAATCAAAAGCTAAATAAGACCTCCTACAGTTTTTGTTTAGTTAAAAACAACTTTACTGAATCCCATTTCTGATGAGGAATTTGAACGTGCAAAATGCCAACATCCTGTGTTGGGATCAAAGTTTCCAATTTGCAAGGGAAAAAATTGTACCTTTAACACTGAAAAATAATTGCTCCTCTACCTAGGAATATCCCTGTATCTCTCATCTCGGGCCCCTGCTATTTTTGTAACTATGACCTCCATCTCCTCCCCTCCAAACTTTCCTGCCTTTCCTTCATCCTTCAGCTTCAAGCAACCTTAGCTTCTCAACTCTTCAGCGTTTAACACAAATGGCCACTTCCTGAAACTATCGCATCCCTTGAATTCTCCTAAAACATTCTCTCCTGGTTCTCTTCCTACCTTTTAGTCAGCCCCTTCACAGAATGTGTCTTCTAAAATGTCTCTCTGCTCGTTCTTCAACGGTCTTGTTCCTCTCTTCCATCAATGTTGGACTCTCAGGGAGGTTGCTTGTATGACCATAACTAACTCCAGTTATTCCTAGCTGCCTCCTGTGGTCTCAGCCCTTGCTTGCTGCATTCAAGACTTAAAGGAATCATCTGGATGTCTGATAGCCACCCCTGTATCCACGTGTCCAAAATGATTATCCCCATTATCTCCCAAATGTGCTTCCCCTGTGGAATTCCCATCCCATCTACCCAGTTATAATTTAAAGAGCACCCTCCACCCAACCTCCAACGAGTCGCCAAGTATCTACTCTGCTTTCTACACTTCTCCAAAATTCATTTTCTTCTTTCCATTCCAATTGCCTCAGCTCAGGGTCTCACTTGGGCTCTTGCAACAGGCTTGTGTCACCTTCCTGCCTCCCACTCTTTTCTCTCCTCTGTCTCCACATACCTCTTGTCCCTCCCAAATACAAACCTGATCACACCCCTTGATTTAAAAGCATCACAGCTCCCCAGTGCCTCCTGAACAAAATCTAAACTCTTTAGCACAAAGGAATTGGAAGGGTCTTCACCATGTGGACTTTCTCTCATTGCTACCTTAGTACTGTCTGTCTGCCTCACCCTCTATTCCCTGCCCTTCCCTTTCCTGAGCATGTCCTGGTCTTGTGTGACAGAATCGTGGTTATCCCATCCTGCTGTGACTCGCTTTGACTCTTCACAGCTCATTCCAAGCACCACCTTCTCTAGAATTCTCCAACAGAGCTGGCTAACTGGGGTCTCCATCTCATTTACAACAATGACCATTCTTGGCTCCCCCTTGCCTCTGGAGGGTGATACCCAGCATGTCAGTCATGGAACACAGGTC
The DNA here is from genome assembly GCA_963574415.1 of Tarsius wallacei. Lineage (NCBI taxonomy): Eukaryota > Metazoa > Chordata > Mammalia > Primates > Tarsiidae > Tarsius > Tarsius wallacei. Next base: position 23,375 of record CAUYQG010077115.1, on the reverse strand, counting down.
ATCATGAAAGCCCTCACAAGAGCTTTGAGAATTCCTGCTCCTGCTGTGGACACCGCAGTGCCCAAATCAAGTAGTACAAGGATAGCCTGACCACGTGTATTTGGAAACAGCATGTAGAAATCAGTCTTCCTGGAATTTATCAGAAATCCCTTGTTTCTAGGGCATTCTGAGGTTCTCAGAAAATAGTTCTCATGGCAATATGGTTTATCATTCTGTGGTTTATCAATTTCTTTGCAGTGAAATGCCTCAGTCAACTACTTCTCATAATACCCATTGATTTTATTGAGCATCGATAGGCCAGCGCCCAGTGCTTGAGATATGAAGACTGAATAAGCATATGCCACAAGATGAATTCAGATCCATGAGGGAGTGCAAACAGAGAAGTGTCATTCTGTGCACAACACACAGAAAAGGGATGGTGATGTGTCTGTTTATTTTCATGCTGAGATCTGATCAGAAAATGCTATTGAATAGAAAGAATGTTATCATAATGAATATCTGCCAGGAACATGCATTTCACATATTAAATGTTGTCTATTCTACGTTGGGCAACACTAGAAACTGGTTAAAAAAACCAACCTAATGAATGAAACTCACGGAAGCATCTCCTTTACAAGCAGGAAGTCATTTAGAGAGAAGAATGTTATGGAAAAAATGCTTGTCAGTGGATCAGTAACTGTAGGTTTTGAGATAATATGGACCCAGGGCCTTCTTTAACAATGCTTTCCAGATTCACTCCATCCAGCACCAGCCGTTGTGAATACCTGTGAGAAATGTCTTCCCTGGTTCTGAGAAACTAAAACAGAACAATTCAATCACCACTGCAGCAAGATTGTTTTAAAATTTTTAGAAAAGAGCATAAATTTTACGTTGTATTTTGTGTTCCATTTTATTTCTGCATTACCACTTTCAACCTGATGCTTACAAAATTTGAAATCATGAACATTACACTATTAAAACTAAACTATGAGCTGGGCATGGTGGCTCGCGCCTGTAATCCCAGCACTTTGGGAGGCTGAGGCGAGAGGATTGCCTGAGCCCAGGGGTTCGAGACCAGCCTGGGCAACTTGGCAAGACCTCACCTCTACAATAAATAAAATTTTTTAAAAATTAGCCAGTGTGGTGGTATGTGCCTGTAGTTACAGCTACTTGGAAGGCTGAGGCAGAAGGATTGCTGGAGCCCAGCAGGTCGAGGCTGTGGTGACTGTGAGCTTGCCACTGCACGCCAGCCTGGGTGACAGAGTGAGACTCCAACTCAAAAAAAAGATCTAAACTATGTGTTCTTAGTTGTTTAATGTGTTGTTCCTTATTTAAATTAATAATGTATGGGAAAGTGATGACTTCTGAGAAAGTGAAATGTAAATAAACTGACTTCAGTGTTCATCCTCTGCTGAAATTTAAAGACACTGATGTGCCCCCGCTATTGTTGTTTGCAGAACTGTACAAATATCGAGTGTCTGCAAGTCTCCTGTGCAGTGGGACGACTTGAAGGAGGAGAAAGTGCAGTCCTGAAAGTCAGATCACGATTATGGGCCCAGACGTTCCTCCAGGTAATAAAAACAACAACAACAACAAAACAGCACTGAGGCACATACACATCCCACACAAGGAACCTCTGCTCAAAAGCTCAGTGGAAGGCCTCTTTAATTTTAAAAAATTCTAAATGTTCATTTTTAACGTTCTTAATTTTAAAATATGTACAATTTTTTTACATTCTGAACTTTTCGATGTTTTACATTTTTTACAATTAAAAGCTTAATTTTTAAAATATCGTTAAAGGACATTTCTGTGGAGGTGTTGAGCAAGATGAGCTGGTCAGCTTTCTGAGCGGGTGAAGACAATTTCACTATCCCAAGTTCCTAAGACCTTCTGATAGTAGATTGAAAAAAAATGTCTTTAGCTCTCTACTGCATACTCAGTGCCAGAGTGGTTCCTCAGTAACTATTAGTCAATGAAAGTATGGTGAGTATGAGAACACAGTTCAAGACATGTCCAGAAAAGCGAAAGTAGAAATAAATTTAGAAAGGACAAGGGAGATCATTCTAGAAATTTCCTCCTGTCAGGTGGTCTTTCAGCATGGGCTCCATCCAGGACAGCATCTCAGCCCCAGGTACGTGTGATCTATAGATGGCTCCTGCTTGGGCTTGTCAGTCCTGTGACTTCCCACACAGCCAGGAATTATTCCGTTGATTGCATTTTAAAAGTCCACAAAGAAATTTAATCCAGGAAGACATGTGATAATAACTATGTTTTTATTTGTTTTGTTTTGTTTTGTTTTTTGAGTTGGAGTCTCACTCTGTTGCCCAGACTGGAGGGCAGTGGCCGCGCCCGGCCACCGCAGCCTCGACCTGCTGGGCTCCGGCGATCCTTCCACCTCAGCCTTCCAAGTAGCTGGAACGACAGGCGCGCGCCACCACGCCCGGCTAATTTTTGATTTATTGTAGAGATGAGGTCTCGCCAAGTTGCCCAGGCGGGTCTCGAACCCGCTGGCTCAGGCAATCCTCTCACTTCATCCTCCCCCAGCGCGGGGTTGCTGGTGTAGCCACCGAGCCCGGCTATGCCTGCCCCTTCTAATCTTCCTCCTCGCCTGATTCTGCCACTGCCCACCACACACAGCCCCTCTGAGTGCACCCCTTTCTGCTACAGTGTGAGGACATTCTCTGGATGGTGAGCTCTTTGCTGTTGAGGAAAACTATGAGTTCCTCTTTGCTTGGCCCCGAATCAATCCAGGGCTGAAGAACTCCCTTCGAGGGCCCCCATCTCCAGTTCCTTAACATTCCAGGTCAAATCTCAGGCCCCTCTTCCAAGCTTTAACTCTGAGATTCACAAACTTCTCTTCCTTCTTTTCCCAGCTGGGAGTCCAGCCTTCTCCTGCAGCTCCCCTTTCTAGAGAAGGGTCATCTTAAAGGCTTGTTCTACAGTTAAAACAACTTTTATTTTAAGAAAATTGTGGATTCATGTGCAGTTATAAGAAATAGTACAAATAGATTCTCTATCCTGCTCACCCAAGGTCCCCCATTGGTAACATCTTGCATCACTATAGTTCAATATCACAGCCAGGCTATTGACGTTGATCCAATGAATCAACCTTATTCAGATTGTACCAGTTTTAGATGCACTCATTTATATGTGTGTATTTTTTTCTATGCAATTGTATCACATGGGTACAGTCATGTGACCACCATCGCCATCACTATTCAAAACGGTTTCATCACAAGAACCCTTAAGCCACTCACTCATTTATGGCTTCAGCCATTTCCCTCCCATTCTACCCCCTCACCCTCACCCCCAGGCAACCACTAATCTGCTTTCCATCTCTATAATTGATTTCAATAAACACACACACACACACACACACACACACACACGCCAGGCTGACCCTTAACACGTGGGTTAGAGGTGCGGATCCCTTGTACAACTGAAAATTCACATGCAACTTTTTTTTATAAATGTAACGTTTGAATTACCAAAAACTTAACTAATAATAGCCTACTGTTGACTAGAAACCTTACCAATAACATAAACCATGGATTAGCAATTTGGGTATATGTTTTATAAGCATTTTTGTATATGTATAAGGTATCTGTACAAAATGTAAGCTAGAGTAAGGAAAATGTTATTAAGAAAATCATAAGGAAGAGAAAATATATTTACTATTCATTAAGTGGAAGTGGGTCTTCATAAAGGTCTTTATCCTCGTCCTCTTCACCTTGAGTAGGATGAGGAGGAGGACAAAGGGGAAGGGTGGCTCTCTTACACAAATATTACAGGCTGTTCCAGATCACTGCAATAAAGCAAATATTGCAATAAAGCGAGTCACATAATTTTTTTTGTTTCCTAATGGATGAAAAATTATGTTTATGGTATACTGTAGTCTATTAAGTGTGTCATAGCATTACATCTAAACATGTATATATCATAATTTAAAGATACTTTACTGCTAAAAACCACTAACAATCATCTGCACCTACAGTGAGTGGCAATCTTTTTGCTCATGGAGGATCTTGCCTCAGTGTTGATGGCTACTGACTGAGAGGATGACAGTTGCTGAAGGTTGCGTGACTGTGGCAATTTCTTAATATGAGACAACAATGATGTTCACTGCATTGATTGACTCTTCCTTTCATAAATGATTTCTCTGTAGCATATGATGTTGTTTGATAGCATTTTACCCAAAGTAGAACTTCTTTCAAAATTAGAGTCAGTAATCTCAAACCCTGCCACTGCCTTATCAACTAAGCTTATGGGATATTCTAAATCATTTGTTGTTATAGTGCTAGAAATCCTAGCCAGAACAATTGGGCAGGAGAGAGAAATAAAGAGCATCCAAATTGGAAATGAGGTAGTAAAACTATCTTTGTTCACTGATAACATAATTCTATATCTAGAAAATCCCAAAGACTCCTAGATTTGATTAATGAATTCAGTAAAGTCTCAGTTTACAAAATCAACATACACAAATCAGTAACACTGCTATACACCAATAATGACCAAGCTGAGAATCAAATCAAGAACCCAATTCCATTTATAATAGTTGTCAAAAATAAAATACCTAGGCATACATTAACCAAGGAGTTGAAAGATCTCTACAGGGAGAACTATAAATCACTGATGAAAGAAATCATAGATGACTTGAACAAATGAAAAAATATCTCATGCTCATGGAGTGGAAGAATTAATATCACTAAAATGACCGCACTGCCCAAAGCAATCTACATATTCAATATAATTTCTGTCAAATCATCAATGTCATTTTCACATAATTAGGGGAAGAAATCCTAAAATTCATATGGAACCAAAAAGAACCTAAATAGTCAAAGCAATTCTAAGCAAAAAGAACAGAGAGGGAGGCATCACATTACCTAACTTCAAATTAAACTACAGGGTTATAGTAACTAAAACAGCATGGTACTGGCATAAAAGTGGACATATAAACCAATGGAACAGAATAGAGAATCCAAAAATAAAGCCAAATACCTACAACCAGCTGATCTTTGACAAAGTAAATAAAAATCTTCACTAGAGAGAGGACCCTCTAGTCAATGAATGGTGCTGGGAAAACCGAATAGCTATGTAGAAGAATGGAACTGGATTCCTATTTCTCACCATATAAAAAAAATTAACTCAAGATGGATTAAAGACTTAACTGTAAGACCTGAAACCGTAAAAATTTTAGAAGAAAACCTAGGAAAAACTCTTCTGGACACAGGCAAAGAATTTATGACTGAGACCTCAAAAGCAAATGCAACAAAAACAAAAATAAATAAGTGGACTTAAACTAAAAATCATCTTCACAGCAAAAGAAATAATCTGCAGAGTAAAATAGACAACCTACAGAATAGGAGAAAGCGTTTGCAAACTATACATTCAGCAAAGGACTAATATTCAGAATCTATAAGGAACTCAAACAAATCAACAAGAAAAAAACAAATAACCTCATTAAAAGTAGGCAAATGACATGAACAGATCTTTCTCAGAAAAAAAAAGATATACAGATGTCCAACAAACCTATGAAAAAATACTGAGCATCGCTAATCATTAGGGAGATGTGGGTTAAAAGCACAATGGGATACCACCTTACCCCAGTCAAAATATCCATCATTAAAAAGTCCAAAAGCAATAGATGTTGATGTGGATGCAGTGAAAAAGGAACACTTATACACTGTTGGTAGAAATGTAATCAGTAAAATTTCTATGGAAAACAATATGGAGATTTCTCAAAGAACTAACAGTATATCTGCCATTTGTTCCAGCAATCGCACTACTAGGTATCTACCCAAAGTAAAAGAGGTCATTATACAAAAAAATATACCTAAACTCACATGTTTATCACAGTGCAATTCACAGTTGCAAAGATGTGGAATCAACCCTAGTGCACATGGACTTATGTGTGGATTTAAAAATGTGGTATATATGTATACCTGTATACAATATACAGCATGGAATACTACTCAGCCATAAAAAGAATGAAATAATGTCTTCTGCACACCTTGGATAAAATTGAAGGCCTTCATTCTAGGTGAAGTAACTCAGGAATGCAAAACCAAATACCACATGTTCTTACTTATAAGTGGGAGCTAAGCTCTAGGTCTGTAAAGGTATACAGAGAGGTATGATGGACATCGGAGACTCAGAAATGTGTGAGCGGTGTGGGGGATGGAATATTACCTATTGGGTATAACATACACTATTTGGGTGATGGGTACACTAAAAGCCCAGATTTCACCACTATTCAATTCATCCAAAACCCACTTGTACCCATAAAACTATTGAAATAACATTTTTTAAAAAGAGAATAAAGTAAATTTTCAGGATTAGCAATATTTAACTGCAGGAAACTATTTCACTGTATCAGTGGGTATATTAAAATATTAAAAGGAAGGTTATATATGAATGGACTTTAAAAATGCCACAGATTCTGGGACCCAAATGTCCAAGAAACTATATACAGCCTATTATCCTGAGAACCAAAATAAAAGTATACTTCTTAAGTCTAAAAAAAAAAATTAAAAATACACCCTTTGTTGTCATTTCAACAATGGTCACAACATCTTCACCAGGAACAGATTCCATCTCAAGAAACCACTTTCTTTGCTCATCTGCAAGAATCAACTCTTCATTTATTTGTTTTATCATGAGATTGCAACAATTCAGTCACATCTTCAGGTTTTACTTCTGATTCTAGTATTCTTGCTGTTTCCACAACTGCCGTTACTTTTTCCACTGATATCTTAATCCCCATAAGTCTTCCATAAAGGTTGGAATCAACTTCTTTCAAATTCCTTGTTAATGTTAATATTTTGGCCTCCTTCCATGAATTATGAATGCTCTTAATGGCATCTGGAATGGTGAATCCTTTCCAGAAGGTTTTCAATTTACTTGACCCAGACTCATCAGAGGAATCACTATTTATGGCAGCTATAGTCTTACAAAATATATTTCTTAAATAACAAGACTAAAAGTCAAAATTACTCCTTGATCTATGGGCTACTGAATGAATGTTGTATTAGCAGGCATGGCAACATGAACCGCCTTGTATATTTCTGTAGGAACTCTTGTGTGAAGAGGTGCATTGTCAATGAACAGAAGTATTTTGAAAGGCATCTTTTTTTTCTGAGCATTAGGTCTACAGAGTGGGCTTAAAATATTCAGTAAACCATGTTGTAAATAGATGTACTGTCATCCAGGCTTTGTTACTCTATAGGGCACAAGCAGAGTAGATTAGCATAATTCTTAAGAGCCCTTGGATTTTCAGAATGGTAATTGAGCATTATATGTAATATATATGTATTCTATATCATATGATCCATATATAACATATAATTATATGTATATATACGTATATACATATTTATATATTATAAATGTGTGTATATATATTCATAGAATATGTAACCTTTTGATACTGGCTTTTTTTATTCAACATAATTCTCTGGAGATTCATCTAGGTTATTGCATGTATCAGTGGTTCATTCTTTTATAATGCTAAGTAGTATTCCATGGTAGGATGGATATATAACAGTTTAACTGTTTATCATTTGAAGGACATTTGGGTTGTTTCTAGTTTTTGGCTATCACAAATAAAGTTGCTATGAATATTCCCATACAGGTTTTTGTGTAAATATACGTTTTTACTACTCTGGAATAAATGTCCAAAAGTGCAATTTGGTGGGTTGTATGGTAGTTGCCCGTTAAGTTTTGTAAGAAGTTGCCATATCTTTTCTAGAATGACTGTGTCATTTTATATTCCTACCAGCAATGTATGAGTGATCTCCTCTTTGCTTTACATTTACATGTTTTTAGTCCAATTTCTTTCAATAGTTTCCCTTAAGCACCCAAAGAAACAATAGCAAAAAGGGAAACCCTTGCCCTCTTTGAGTTGCATGATTTATGTTCCTGTCCTCTTAAAGTCTCTCTCTGCCCAAGTTCACTTTTATTCTGCTGTCTGCCTTCATGATTCCCCCTCTTCTGGGTGCCTTCCAAACTGCTTATCAACATTGGCAGCAATTTCTTTGTGCCTTGTTCTGATCATAATCTGCTAATCCTCCCCAGTTGATGCGCCAAGCCCCAGTGGTGCAGTCAGGCCTGCTACCTCTGCTCATGACTCAGCACCTTGGACAGAAGAGCTGGGCCTCTGGCACCAGCTGCCCAGGCCAGCACTAGCCACTCACTCTTTCCAGGTCCAAGGTGCATCTCTATCTCCATTCTACCAAGAGCAAATTGTGGAAAGGGAAGAAAGTCCAGGACGGAATTGGACAAGACTAGGGCAGGCACCTGCTGACAGGCACAGCCTTAGCACTGGGAACTTACCATTTGAGGCAGGCCTCTCCTCAGTTCTGAAAGGACAATGCTGTTATCATCTGCTGAGTATTTGTTATGGGCCTGGGATTTGTAAAATATACTTTCCATGTAATTGCTCACCAAATCTTAGCCACTCTACAAGGACAGTTCTATGTCTTCATTTTACAAGAACAAAATCAGAGACCTGAGATCACACAGGGCTTTAAATCCAGGCAAACAGCTTCAGAGCCTATCTATTTAACCCCATTACTCTATTTTCTCCCAAATGAGTGGAACTCTGCTGCCCAAGATTCTACAAACCTTAGGAAAGAGTCCATGGGCTCTATGTTCCCTTCCTACTAATTCGTAACCCAAATTATTTGCATGCCAGGAAGAAGGACCCATGTATGGTTGGGGGAGAATGTCACAGGTTTATGCAGCTCTGTTAATAAACCTTCAGTTCTCATCTTAAGAGTTGAGCAACAGTGCCCAGATCATATTAACCAATGTATTCTGGCAATTTACAAGTTCTATGATAAAAAAGACAACCAAAGAGTTGCTTCTCATCTAAAATGTTTGAAGGGATATGGTATGCAGCAAGCTTTAGGAAAGGGAGTCTCTTGTCCACCTGTTCATGACCCTGCGGCATACCACACACTAGCAAGGACACAGTCCAGCTTCATGGAATACCACAGCCCCAAATGCATACTTGCCACATACCATTCATTCTGGCAACATGCATTCCACGTGCCCCAGAGTTCTGCAACTCAAGCTGTTCTGCCTTCTGATGAGACAGCTTGCTGACAGCAAACACTTCTTGATAGGGGACCTCGCTCCCAAGCCGAATGTTATTTGACCTATGTGTTAAATTACTTTTCCCCTCACTGTTAAGCCACACCTCCATATTCTTTACACACCCCAGCTCTTTCACAGCTTGCCAAGTATTCTGTCTTGTGCCAAAGAGGATTGCCTTCTCTATGAGTTCCTGTCTCCTTAACCCAGGCTTGTCCTAGGACCTTCTGACACTTAGGGCTGCCGAGAACAACTTGCAGTCAACACACTCCACGCTCTTCTGACCTTCCCTGACATTCAGGGAGCCCCACTTTTCCCAGGCACATGCCATCCCTACTTGTTCCACCCATTCATTTTCTATTCCCTCACTGGGTGGTAGCACTCAGGCTTTCAAGCTGTCCTTTTCCCTTAGGCAAGGAAGGGACTTAGGTTTGACAGCGTTATCTACTCTACGTAGTCATGGGTAGAAAGTTAGGATTTAAGAATCCAAAAGTTGTGGCTTCTAGTCCTGACATTCCCAGGAACCGGTAGTCTTCAAAAATCACTGGGTTGTCTACAATCCACATCAACCATAAAATTCTTGGCCCTACCTTCATCACTAGGAGCACCCCACTTTACCTCTCAATGCCTTGTTTCATGTCCCAAAATATCAGACGTCTTCTTTTATTTAATGACTCTCTTTTGCTTAATTTTCTCTCACCTCTGCTTTTTTATATGTGCTATTTTACATGTGTCATGTATCTTCATAAACTGGTTTTTCTGACTGAAGTGGTGGATGGAATAAAGGGAGAAAGAAGAAAAGAAAAAGGAAAGGGCAGAGAGAGGGTGAATGGAAGGATGGGAGGGAGGGACGGAGAGAGAGGAAGGGAAAAGAAGGGAAAAAAACAAGAAATTCCAGGCAAAACTTTGCCATAGTAAATAGGCTCAGAATGCCTTTGCAAACTTAGCTTTTCCATCTAAGCAAGAAGCAGCCAAGGGGAAGGAAGCATCTAATAGTCATAGGTAAAGAATGGAATGGCTCAATTATTCCTATTTTCATAGGTAAGTTAAACTTTCTGATTCTCCATTTCTCCATCTGTAAAATGAAGTGGGAATTACAGAGCTAGACCACAACAACTAAAATAGGACAGTCTCTTACGAGATACTGGCATTACAAATAAAAAGTAGCATCATTGGGGTAAATTTAAAACTCTGTTCTAAGAAGAATGTTAATTATAGGAACAAAAGTATCATTTGTCACTGCGATCTAGGCAGAATCACAGATGTTAATTCTAGTTTAAGAAGTATCCTTTTATTTCTGATCAAAAAATATGATAATTATAAGAGTGAGTACAGATAGCCCAAAGCATCCCAGCAGCTCTCCTCACCTTCGCCCAGCTCAGTTTTCTTTGGAAAGCACTGATCCTGAGGCAATCTATTTCACATTGTAGGGTATACTCTGCTTGGCCTCTTAACCTCTTTCTTTGATACTGCTGAATCTTGAAACGCCCTCCTTCCTTTGGCTTATATGGCACCACTTTTTGCTTGTTCTCCCACAGTCTTTCTTGCTGTTACTGGGTCCTGTTTCTCTGTCCTCTCGCTCAATCTACACCATTTTCATTCCAGTGCTTCAGCATTTCTCAGTGGGGATACTATTGGCATTTTGAGTGGGATAATTCAATGTGTGAGATTGTCCTGTATATTTCAGAACATTGAATGTCCTTGGTCCCCACTCACATATGACAGCAGTGCCACCCCCAGTCATTGTGAGAACCATAAATATCTCAGCATATTTTAAAATGCCCCTTGGAGAAGCAGCATCACTCATGTAGTGTGAAAAATTATGTTCCATGTTTTATACCCAGCCTTACTATGTCCCCTAATCTTTAGTCCACTGTCAGCTAAGTATCTTCAGTTGAATGTTGCAAAAACCTTTAAACGTCTGTCTGGAGCAGAACCCGTATCTCTCACTTCCCCAAATCTGATTTTCCTCCTGAATTTCTATCTCTGTTGGCCAAGCATAATCATCTAAGCCAGAAATCTAGATATCAACTTTCACTCCTCCCACTCCTCACTCAATTAACCTCCAAGTCTTTTTAATTCTACCGCATGAATACTTTTGCAGCACCATTTTCCCTCTGTCTCCACATAATAACTACCTCTTTCCCAGCCTGCTGATTTTCAGTATAGAATTTTCGGCATGCTGGTTGGTCGTGAAAAACCTCCCCAAAACTGAAAAATGATCAAATAAGTGTTGAGGGAATTATTGGATAGTAAACATCATGTGTATGTCTAAACTTCTATACACATATACTTCTCTTATTGAATAAAAATATAGTTCTCTTCAGAGTTTTCATTCCCTAAATGCATGTATTACTAGAAGATGAAATTTCTGGGCTAGGTGTGTGGAGTATCCTTTGTGCCACTCACGTGAGCCAGGGTCAAAAAAGTTTGTGTACTACTCTGCTGGACAATAAGCTTTTTTTTTTTTAAATTTCCAAACGAAGTTTATTAGAGAAAGGAGAGAGAAAAGAAAGAGTGACGTGCCAGAGCTGCCACGAACGAAAGGGACCTCCAACAATAAACTTTTTAAATGTATTAACTCTAATCTCACTTCTCCTTTTGCTCTTATTCTCACCAAGTTCGTTCTCCTCTGTATTCTCAGAATTATTTTTCCAAAATATTTACCTGACATTTTCACTCTCTGCTTAAACTTGTTCAATAGATTTTTATCACCTAAAATACACATTTCAGGCATCCATATTTGAAAGATCAGGATATGTTCCCCATCTCTCTCCAACTCAGTCCCCAAATGTCACAGAAAGCTCTACCAATACCAAATTTTATAGTTTGCTGACTCTTCCTTGCAGCTCTCTACCACCCTGCTTTTGCACATGTGTCTTTCTTTCTTAGTCTAGGATTATCTCTCATTCATATGACTTGATTTGCATTTTTAAAGTGTCAATTTTGGTGTAGAGAATAGACTTTAGGGGAACAGGGTAGAAGCATGGAGATCAAAGCTAATGGTAGCTTGACACATGATAGCGGTGAAGGTAAAAAGTAATGCTCAATTCTTACATATTTTCAAAGTATTCGCTTTATATATTTCATTTAAAAGTCTTCCAAAACATTTATTCTAGTTGACCCATTAAAAAAGTGAGTTACGGAGTCATTGTCTTAGTCTGCTCAGGCTGCTAAAACAAATTACCATAAATTGGATGGCATATAACAACAGAAATTTTTTTCTCACAGTTCTAGAGGCTGGAAAGTTCAAAATCAAGGTCTTGGCAGATTCACTGTCTGGTGAAGGCTTGCTTTCTAGACAGTCATCTTACTGTAACTTTCTATGGTAGAAGGGACAAGGGATTTCTTAGGAACTCTTTCATAAGGGCACTAATCTCATCATGAGGGCTCCACCCTCATGATCTAATTACTTCCTGAAGGCCTCACCTGCTAATAATAATTATAATCAGGATTTCAACATATAAATTTAGGAAAGAGGTACAAATGGTCAGTTCATAGCAGTCAGCTAGCATCTTGTCAATATTATACCTGTAAGGAACTCCTAAAATTTATTTTCTCACTTAAACAGTTATTTTTCTAGTCAAAAAAACTCTTTGTAAACTGAGCAGGAGTGTAATTACTGTATCTCATGATGATCTTAAAAGATAATTGCATATCTTAATTATCTTGAAAATAATTTCCCATTTCCCAGCTTGAGGTTGTTTTTGTTATTGTTGTTCTATTTTCAGCAATGCTAGTAGTAAGAAAAAACACCAAATTAGTAAAGTTTTACTCTTGTCTTTTCTCCCTTTTCAGGCCTCTTCTTTTAAGCTTTCCATATCCCCATGCCTCATAAGATCATTTCTCCTAATAACTGTATTGGTAATAGCAGTAGTAGGAGCAGTTAGTAGTAATAATAATACTAGTAACAATACAATGCATTAACTCATGCTCATAGATTCTTGTCATGCTAAGGGTTTTTGTGGATTATTTCATTTAATTCTTATAGGAACCATAAGAAGCAAGTAATATCTTTAAATCCATTTTGCAGGTAAGGCAATAAAGGCTCCAAGAAGTTACGAAACTTATTCAAAATCACTCACCTAGCAATTTTACAAAGAAATTTAAATCCAGGTTTCATGGCCCGTACTCTTACCTATTATACTATATTGACTCTCTTACAGCCACTTATCTGAACAGCAATTATCATGTAACTGTAAAAATTAATCTAATAAAACATATATATATATAGGAGTCAGAGTCTCACTTTGTCGCCACTGGAGTGCAGTGGCATGCTCATGGCCACCCCAGAATCAACCTTCCGCCTCAACCTTCCTAGTAGCTGGAACTACAGGCATGTGCCAACACACCTGACTAATTTTTTGATATATTGTAGAGACCAGGTCTCGCCAAGTTGCCCAGGCTGGTCTCAAACCCGTGGGCTCAGGCAATCCTCTCACCTTGACCTCCCAAAGTACTGGAATTACAGGTTTGAGCCACCGCACCCAGCCATAAAACATTTTAAAATCTAAAAAGTGATTTTACGTTTATTGTAGAAAATTCAGAAAGCCTAGAAAAGGAGAAACTATTTCTATAATCATATCATGCAGGGTTAACTACTATTCATTTTTTAATTCTCTATATCACATTTCTAACAGATTAATAGTTGTGATTAAACTGAGCACATTTTTTTGTAATCTGATTTTTTTAAAATTTAGTAAAATTGTTAAAACAATTTTCTATATCATTAGGTTATGTTCGCACAAGATCATTTTTTGTAGTCATAGCATGCTATTATGTGGATGCATGAATAAGTTTATTTCTTCAGTTCTATACTGATGGATATTTTGATTAAAATGTTTTCTTTATCTTAGGTTAAAAATTCTTACTATAATTCCTTAATGAAAAATTTTGCATATGTCTGATTATTTCTTCTGGATAAATTCCTAATAGAAAAATTTCCAGTTCAAAAGCAAGGAAAAAAAATTAAGCTTTTAATTCTTTTTTTGCCAAAATACCCTCCTGGAAGATTGTTTTAATTTAAACCCAAGCCTACAGTAGCTGTTTAATGTGGCTTGCTTTTATATATGCTAGCTACTACTCAGATTAACTGTTACTATTTTTATTATTTGGAGTTGTTTTCTTTTCCTTTTAATAGTTCTTTCCACTTACTTTATTTTAAAATCAAAAGGAAAACTTTTGCCTCCTCCCATGAAGGGGTAATAACTGTATGGTCTTTGCACAAACACACACACACACACACACACACACACACACACACACACCATGACCCATAAACAACGAGGAAACTGGACAAAATGTATAAAACATCTATTTTTCAGCATTAGACAAGAGGCAATGTAGATCTATGATCTATGAGGCTGTAAGAGCGTGTCTTACAGCCTGGAAGCAATTTCCTAGCCTCAGGACAGGAGTAGGGGGGACATGCAGAGCTTGGCAGCCTTGTGAATTGAGGAGAGAGAGAAGTTCAGAATGACTGAGACGCTGGAAATGACAGGGCAGCATTCCATAGAGGGAGGAGCTGCACAAAGGCCCAACTCCAGAAATCTGCACAGGAGTCCCACTGAGCCTTCAGCTGAATCCAAAGCCGCACACGCATAAGTGCAGTCCGCAAGTCCAGGCAAAGAACTATGGCAGGGGCTTTCTGTCTGAACCTCTGAGCTCATATAGGGCTGAAAGTCAATTAAGTGGTTATCCCGTTGAGTGGAGAGACCTCATTTGCACATGTAGGCCAAGCCTTGGCCGTGGGAGCAAACTAGCCCTAAAATAAACCTCCCCTAGACCTAGCCTAATAAAGCTTATCAACTCTACCTTAACAGGATTAGACTGATGTCCGAGTAAAATAACTGCCTTCCAAAACAAACAGCAACACTCTAAAGAAAACAACAAAACCAAAATACACAATAAGGTAACATTCCTAATACCCAACATGCAATTAAAAGGTATTTCTAGATATACTAAGAAGTACCAAAATGTGACTCTTCATCATGAGAACAGTGAATGGAAATAGACAGAAATGGCTGAGATGTAGAATTAGCAGACAATGACTTTAAAAGAGCAATTGTCAAAGTTCAATGATTTAAGAGAAACCAGAGACCTAAATAAAGAAATTGAAAATATGATCACAGTATCTCCCCTGCCGGGTAAGTATCCAGTCAAGCCTTCAGATGACTGCAGTCCTAGCTAACATCTTAACTAAAACCTCATGAGAGACTCACAGCAGGAAAGTTACACCTAAATTTTAACCCACAGAAATGGTGAGAGATAAATGTTCATTGTTGTTTTAAACCACTTGATTTTGGGCTATAGTTTTTTTTGTTTGTTTGTTTGTTTTTTGAGTTAGAGTCTCACTCTGTCGCCCAGACTGCAGTGCAGTGGCCACTCCCGGCCACCACATCCTCGACCTGCTGGGCTCTGGCGATCCTTCTGCCTCAGCCTTCCAAGCAGCTGGAACTACAGGCGTGCGCTACCACACCTGGCTAATTTTTTTATTTATTTATTGTAGAGATGAGGTCTCACCAAGTTGCCCAGGCGGGTCTCGAACCCGCGGGCTCAGACAATCCACTCACCTCAGCCTCCCAATGGGCCATAGTATTATACACAGCAACAATTAATTATGTTTCTATTTGCTAGCAAAAAATTGGAATATAAAAGATAAATAAAAAACCCTTTGCAATAGCAATAAAACAGCAACCACTGAAAATCACAGAGCACTGCTATGAGAAATTAAAGTGGACCAAAACAAATGGGGCTATTTCCCACATTCATAGATTGGAAGATACATTATTAAAATATCACTTCTTCCCAAATTAATCTATAGGTTCCAGTAATCTTTTTTGTAGAAACTGATAAGCTAATTTTAAGATTTATTTGAAAATGCAACAAAATCTAAAAATAGTAAAATAAATCTTTTTTTTTTTTTTTGAGTCGGAGTCTCACTGTCGCCCAGACTGGAATGCAGTGGCCACTCCCGGCCACCGCAGCCTCGACCTGCTGGGCTCCGGCGATCCTTCCGCCTCAGCCTTCCAGGTAGCTGGAATTACAGGCGCGCTACCACGCCCGGCTGGTTTTTTATTTATTGTAGAGATGAGGTCTCGCCAAGTTGCCCAGGTGGGTCTCGAACCTGCGGGCTCAGGCAATCCACTCACCTCGGCTTCCCAAAGCGCGGGATTACAGGCTGAGCCACCGAATAAATCTTAAAGTAAAAAGAATAAGGCTGGAGGCCTTATATTACCTTATTTCTAGAATTATTGTAAAGCTGCAGGATTCAAGGCAATGTGGTATTAGCATAAAATCAGACATAGGAATTAAAGGAACAGAATGCAGAGTCCAGAAGTAAACTACACACATGTGATCAGGTGGTTTTAGCAAGGATACAAGGTCATTTCAGTGACAAAGGGAAAACTCTTTCAACATATAGAGTTGAAATTTTCCGTGGAGGAAAAATGAACATCAACTTTTATCACACACTATACCCAAGAGTTAGCATAGAACTAAATGTAAAAGCTACAACTATAAAATTTCTAGACAAAATTTTCATAAATAAATGTTTTTATTCAGAAAGGAACATGAGAAAGCCTTTGTGACCTTGAGATAGGCAAAGATTTCTTACATAGTACACCCAAATCACAAATGATAAAAGACGAAAACTGATAAATTAGCACCAAAATTTAAAATTATTGCTCTTCAAAAATCACTGTTAAGAAAACAAAAGGTCCAGGCTTGGTGACTCATGTCTATAATCCCAGCACTTTGGGAGGTCAAGGAGAGAGGATTGCCTGAGACCTGGAGTCTGAGAGCAGCCTGGGCAGCATGGCAAGACCTTGTCTCTACCATAAAAATTTTTTAAAATTAACCTGGTGTGGTGGCACGTACCTGTAGTCCCAGCTACTTGGAAGGCTGAGGCGGAAGGATACCCTGAGCTCAGCAGTTTGAGACTGTGGCAATTGTGATCATGCCACTGCATTCCAGCCTGGATGACAGTGAGATGTCCGGAGGGAGGGAAGGAAGGAAGGAAGGAAGGAAGGAAGGAAGGAAGGAAGGAAGGAAGGAAGGAAGGGGAAAGTCACAAAATGGGAAAAATATTTGCAATGTGTGTCTGGCAAAGTACCTGTAAAAATATATAAACTATTCATAACTCAATAATAAAAGGGAAAACAATCAAATTAAGAATGGGCAAAGAATTTAAATAATTGTTACACAAAAGAAGGTGTATAAATGGCCAGCAAGCACATGAAAAAGTGCTCAATTTTGAGTAATAAGTTGTACACTTTAAGTGGGTGAATTGTATGTGAATTATGTCACCATAACACAGTTTTGTTTTGTTTTTTTAAATGAAACTGATTCGTGGCTGCCTGAAGCCAGGATTGGAGGGAGGAATGGATTGCAAAGGAGCAGGAGAAATCTTTTGGTGGTGATGAAGATGTCCTGCAAAGAAGCAATGAAAATAAAGAGAAAGAAATATGTCCAGAATCTTGCTTGCAGTAGTAGTTTCATGGGTGTATACAATCCTGAAAATTCATCGAAATGTACACAGTAAGTGAATGAAGATTATTTTATGTAATCAATCAGGCTGATTTTATAAGATGCGTAAACTATAAAATTTCTTTCTACCTCTAGCATCCTTTTCTCATTCCCAGATGCAATTAACGTTATCAATTACTTGTATGTTCTCTAGACATTTTATGCATATGCAAGTACATTCTTATATACATTATTTCCCTTTTCTTAAAACAAATGGTAGCATACTCTACACTCTTTTACATCTTGTGGGTTTTTTCTCACTAAATATATTTTGAATATTATTTTCAATCAGAATGTTATACTTTATCATACTTTTTTACAACTGCTTAGAACTGAGTGTTATGGATATTATTTGCTTAATCAGTGTTCTATTAACTCATGCCTATGTTATTTTTCACTCTTTTGATATGGCATACAATGTCAAAGTGAATAGACTTGCACATATGTAATTTCATACAAGTGTGTATCTATCCAGAGACTAAGTTCTTATCCAAAAGATGGCTAGAACAAAAAGTATAGACTTTGTAATTTTGAAAATGTAACAGATTTCTCTTCATGTGTATTGTATAAATTTACACTACCACCAGCAGTTATCAGGTGTCTTAATCTTTGAAAATATCATAAGTGAAAAACAGTATCTTGTTGACTTGAATTTGTTTATGTAGTTGTAAGATGATCTATTTATTCATAGATCCCAGAATCATTTGTATTTCCTTTTCTGTGAACCAGTGTTTGTCACTTTTAACTAGTTTTTCTATCAATATTCTTATACATATACTTATCTATTTGTAGTAGCTCTTTCTATATATAAGCAAATTCTCCTTTACTTCAGTTGTGAGTTGAAAATATTCATTTTAGCTTGTCATTTATATTTTGACTTTGATTACAGTGAGTTTTACCAATTTTTGAAAAATTGTATACAGTCTAATTCATCACACTTTTCTTTAATGACTTCTGGCTTTTGTGTTAGACTTAAATGTTTCCCATCCCATGATTATTTAAAAAAAAAAAATCCTTTAGAGTTTTCTAAGCACTTTTATGGTTTTACATTTTATGCTCAAACCTTTAATCAATCGAGAATATATTTTAGTGTAGCATGCAAATTACTCAGATTTTTCCCAGATGGCTACTCAATTGTTCCAATACCATTTACTGAATAATCCATCTTTTCTCCATTGATTTGAAATGCCATCTTTATCACACACTATATTCCCATATGTATTTGTATCTATATCTACACTTTCTGTTCTGTTCTTCTGATCTGTCTGTCTATTCATGTAAGTATACCAGATTGTTCTAATTATTATAGCTTTATCATAAGAGTTTATAGCTAGTAGGGCTAGTTTCCTCCTCCTTTCATCTTTTTTTACCAGAGTTTTTCCCAGCTATCATTGTTTGTATATTTTTCCATTTGAACTTTAGAACTAAATTTTATGGTTTTAAAGAAAAAAAATCCTTTTGATATTTTTATTGGGATCATTCAAAATTTATAGATTACAGAAAATTGACATATTTCTGATTTTGATCCTACTAAAATCAATTACAGTATGCCTTTTTATTTGTGAATGTCTTCTTTTACTAGTCTTCAGTGCTAGTCTTTTGCTGGCATTTAAATTTTTTATAAAAATTCTGTATATTTCCTTTCCAGTTGTATTAATCTGAATGCATTGGCTAGAATCTCTTAGAACTTGGCAAATAAGAGCAGTGGTGAAGAAAATCTTTGTCTCATTCTTAATTTTAATGTAAATGTTTTAAACATTTTCCTGTTAAGAACCATGCTGTTTCGTGATATCTATATATTTGCACTAACACCAATAGTTATCAAACTTTTACTTTTTGACTGTATGGTAGGTGAAAAACAGTATCTCACTTGAATTATACTTGAGTTTATGATTCTCTACATAAATCTAGAGAAACATAAATCTACTGAGTGATTTTAAAACTCAGAAATGAAAATTAAACTTAATTGAATGCCTTTAAGCCTGCATGGAGACTATAATATTACTTTTTTAAAATTTTACTTTTTAATAGTACATTTTAGTAATACATTTTTATAACATTGAAAAATTCTTGTATTTCTGGAGTCAACTGCACTGTGCTGCATCAATTGTCTAATATGCTGTTTGCTAGTTTTTTATTTGAGGGTTTACTTAGTATTCCTAAGTGAAATTGATAGCCTGAGATTTTTGTTCAATCTTCATTGTATTTTGAAATCCATGCTATCCTTTCATTATAAAGTGTTTTGCAAACTTACTTGTGTGTGTGTGTGTGTGTGGCCAAGAACAGTTTAAATTGTATTTCACTTCTCTGACCCTTAAAGATCTGTTAAAATTTTCCTGTGGATCCATCAAGTCTAGTGCTTCTTGAATAGTTTTCTCCATGTATTTTTCCTATAATAATTGTTAAGTGACATTTGTATCTCTCTGGGTCAGTTCTGCTCATTTATATTTTTCTATAAAATTATACATTACACCTAGATTCTCAAATTTACTTCTCTAAGTGTGAGCGCAGAAAGTCTTGAATCTTTTTTCTATATATATGACTATTTTACTAGCTTAATTTTTTATTTTCTACTTTTGTTTTCTTCCTTTTTGTTTTGTTTACATTAGCTAAATTATCTTTAAATTGTTTCTCCCACAGAATCAACTGTTAGATTTATTATAAGTGCATTCATCAATTTAAAATATATTAATTTCTCTTTTATTATCACTTTCTTCCTCTGCTTTCCTTAGCTTTGTCTTGTTTTTATATTTTTAATATACTAAAACTGTATGGTTTATTCAGCTATTTTTATCCTTTATTGTGTATTAGTATAAAATGTCTTCTAAATACTATATAAGAAGGCCTTTACCCTGATGAATCACTTATGTTTTGTTTTCACTGTCATTGTTTTCTAGATAATTGGCACTTTTGGTTTTAACACCCTCTTAGGCTTAAAATATTGTTTAAGAAGGGGTTTTGCTTTCCCAGTTGGTATTTTGTTTGGTTTGGTTTTATGGATTAGAATATATTTGTTAGAAAGTATTTCCACTTTTTGAAATGTATTCAGGTGTACCTTATAGTTTGAAATGTGGTTAATTTTTATACGTGGTTCATAGATACAAAAGGGTGAGTTTTTTCTCAGTTTTCATGATGCAGAGGTTTTATGTATATATATCTATATACACACACACATATGTACATGTAAAATATAGAGAGAGAATATATAAAATATATATTCTACCTCAATACTTTTATTTAGGTTTTGTTTTTTCACCTATTTTTGACCATTTTATTTTTCATAAATAACTAAACTTCTTCCCCACTGAACTATGTAAATAATTAGCATATTAAATGATTCCTAGTTTTAAATGAGAAAATTAGGCATAACTTTACCGCCTGCAGCTTTTTATCTCCTTGTCCCCTCGATTACTATTATGTACAATATATCTACATTTTTGGTTCTTTCTAATACATATATTCCATGGATAGTCTCCATTAATTTTAATTTTAATTTTTTTCATTCACCCTGTGGCTGACTAAAATTCTTCTGCCAATATCTTCAGATAGGGCTCAATGAAGAAAATTCTGTCACTTTTTCACTTTAAGAAATATTCCTTTGCTGCTACTCTCGTTGTTTTTATGTATAAACGACAATTTGTCTGGATATAATATTCTTGACTCACACATTCTTTTATTTGGTGTTTTATAGGCATTATTCCACCCTCTCCCAACATTAAATATTGTTGTGAAGAAGTCTGAATCAGCATTATTTTTTTCTCTTATACTTAACTTTTTCTTTTGGCCTAGGTGCTCAAAAGGTACTTTAGCTTTAAGTCTTAAACTTTATAAGGAGATTTTGGGGTGTTTGTTTTATACCAATAAGACATGATATGCCCTTATCATTTATGGAATTCAGTCTTGAAAGTTTTCTTGAATTATATTTGTATCTGGTTCTTCACTTTAGAGGCACCAATTATGCATTTTTGGATCTCTTTTGCCTGTCTTCTATGTCTATCATTTATCATTTAGAGCAAAATGCTGAATCACAGTTTTATCTGCACTGTGGCAATATTTTAATGACAAAGATTTTTCCCACTCAGCATAATCTTTTCTTTGTTTGTTTGTTTGTTTCCAACTATTTTTCTGGTGGTATTTTTATATAGATCCTGTGGTGGTTTCTCTATTATTATTATGATTCACCTGTGAGTAGGACAAGTCATTCCTAGACCAGCTATGTGTAGTGTTTGTTTTAAGGAATGACCTGCAATCTTATTCCAACATAAATAATTCTTATAGCACAGGCCTGTTTATATTAATGTGATTGCTTAATCTTTTTTTCTTCTCAGCTAACAACAACAACAAAAAATCACACTGCATTACTCACCAAGTAAACCAAGAATGGCTTATCTCCAGGCTCAATAATAGACTACTTCTGATAAATATGGCTTATCTGTTTGATTACTTTTTGATCCTGACTTCTCGATTTATCAAGATTTCATTTCACGTGGAATCAAGGAATCTCTGCCATCTTGCTCACCTCATCTCCATTGTTGCAAACGAAGTATTGGTTTATATCATAGGCTGTACCACTTATTTTAAAGACGTGTGCTTTACTAACTTTTTGTGAGATGTGCAGCTCAAAGCATCCTCTCTGTATGTCTCCCAGCACTCATGTTGGACTTTCACTATTTTTGATAGTGCTTCTTCTCATTTTATGGTTTGGGGTTTTGGATGCCAACTTATTTCACGATAATGGAGCTTTTGTTTCTGTTTCTCATTATCATTATTGCTTTTGCACAATTCTAAGAAAAGAAAAAAGAAGTTATTTTGCTCTATACATTTAAAAAAAAGAAATATGGCTAATAAAGTATAAAAGTTTGATCACACACTCTGTTGGGAAGTGTTTATTTCATATTTTGAAAAATCAACAAAGTTTGTGCAATATCTACAGCCCTCTAAGATGACTGTAAGATCACAAACACATAAGCATGGTACCAATGCATGTGCTAATCTTTTTGTCATTCCCACATCCTCCCTACTTCTCTTCATCTACTAAAAATCAAGCCCTTGATAATAATAACATAAGTACCAGATGGTGATAACAGGCTCACTGCCCCTAAAAATAGTGAAATAAGCCCCTAGCAATTTCTTCCACTCTTAATATCATATTATTCTATGCTCATCTCAATTTTATGAAAGAGAATATTCTTTTTAGTTCAGTTGCAGATAAAAAACATAACATGAAACCACTTCAATAAAATTTTTTGAACATAGCAACTATCAATTCATAGACTTTATGGGAAACAAGGATTTCATCAAACTGAATAAGCCCTGGATGTGCCAACTCCATTAAAGAGCCAGAGAATGGGTAAAAGTGTCTTTATTTTAAATATTATTAATTTTCAGTTTTTTTGAATTATGACCATAAAGTGTTAACTATAACACTTTGGGGATTGTATTGAGGCTAATATCTGATTAGTATGAAATTAGTATTTGTGAAATTTCAATGGGCATCTAAAAAGAAGGTATATTTTCAATCACTGGTTTTTACAGATAAGTCTTCTACCATATCACTTATATTACATAAGATCTTATTTATCCATATTGTTTTCCTCTTATTTTGGTCCCTTTTCCCTATGTTTTCTGTTATTTCTGCTTTACTAATGATGCAGATCTATTAATTAGAGTTAATTTTTTTTTTTTACTTTTTTATTTTAAAGATTTGGGGTACAATTAAGGATTAGGTATACAAGTGGACATCATACAGGTAAAGTTTGGGCCTCCCTTTGGTCCCC
>CAUYQG010077110.1:0-18975 GCA_963574415.1 Tarsius wallacei | reverse complement strand
AGTCCAAACTTGCTAAGGAACTCTCCTGCAGACACGAAGGGTATTCATTTCTCATCAGCTTTGCAGGCTGGTGGCAAGATTCTAGCAGTGCACAAAAGCCATGAAAGATTAATCAGAGTATATTGATCTCTTTTTTTTTTTTTTTTAGCCAGGGTCTCACTGTGTCACCCAGGCTGGAGTGCAGTGGCACAATCATGGCTCATTGATTGCAGCCTTGACCTCCTGGACTCAGGCGATCCTCCTACCTCAGCTTCCAAAGTAGCTGGGACTACAAGTACATGCCACCATGCTCGGCTAATTGGTTTTTTTTGTTTGGTTGGTTGATATGTTGCCCAGGCTGGTCTCGAACTTGAATTCTAGACTGGGCTGAAGCAATCCTCGGACCTTGGCCTCCCAAAGCATGAGCCACCGTGCTTGGCCTGAGTCTTATTTTTCTTTTAAATTATTGTTTTAAAAAATCACATACATAATTTAAACTTTTCTATGGGCCTGAATCTTTAAAATTTAAAAGTTTGGGGAAAATGACACAAGACAAATTAGTTGTAAAAACTTTGGCATATGTAGTAGAAAGTTATGAGTCCCCCATTTACCTTCTAATGCAACACCCTTCCCCAGAGATAACAACACATTGCAGTTTTCTATGCGTCTTTCCAGGCTAATTTATTTGCATTCACAAACTTATATATATATATTTGTGTGTTTGGGTCTTTTTTTTTTTTTTTACATAAATTAGGTTCACACTATATTAATTTAACATGGGGCTGGGTGCAGTGGCTCAGCCTGGAATCCCAGCACTTTGGGAGGCTGAGGTGAGAGGATTGCCTGAGCAACTTGGTGAGACCTCGTCTCTACAATAAATCACAAAAACTAGCTGGGCATGGTGGCATGCATCTGTAGTTCCAGCTACTTGGAAGGCTGAGGCGGAAGGATCACCTAAGCCCAGCAGGTCGAGGCTGCAGTGACTGTGAGTGTGCCACTGCACTCCAGCCTGGGCAACAAGAGTGAGACTCCAACTCAAAATAATAATAATAATAATTTAACATGGTAGCTTTTAAAAAATTAAAAATATATCCTATAGGCCAAATTTATCACTAAATATAGATCTATATCCCTTATATTTATATTTAATTTTTTTTTGTAGAGACATGGTCTCACTATGTTGCCCAGGCTGGTCTTGAATTCCTGGGCTCAAGCAATCCTCTTGCCCTGGTCTCCCAAAGTACTGGGATTACAGGTATGAGCCACCACGCGTGGCCTAGGTCCACATCATTGTTTATCAATAGCTGCATGGTACTCCATAGTATACATGTACCAAGTTTCTTTAACTACTCTCCTGGTAATAAATGCTTATGTGTTTTCTAATTTGTGTTTTTCTATAGAACCCAACTCTCCCGGCACTGAACTGTTCTGTTGAAAATGCCCATCCAACTGTTTCTTACTACGCTCGTCCCCAAGTGGCATCCTACAATACCTACTACCATAGCCCTCCTCACCTGCCACCATATTCTGCTTATGATTTTCAGGTATGTTTTGAGAGAAAAAGAACTCTCTATTACCCTTGCTCTTGCTCATGGTCTCTTGTTCTCCCCTGAATTCAATTACAGAACCTTCTCATTATCTTCATAATATGTATGAGGTAGTCAGGGATCTCCCTGATGGCCTTTAGCAGCCTGTGGGTGCCAGCTTAAGGACTATGTAGGCAGGAAGTTATGGGAAAGGTGGGCAGGGTGGGAACTGACCAAGAGGAGAAGAAACAGAAAGATGGAAAAAAAAGGGGGAGAGATGGAGATAGGATCAAGTTGTTTCAAACTGCCTTGAACTACACCAAGGAGAAGATAGGCTGGTTGAGTAATGGCAGCCCATTATTACACCACCAGGGACCCCTGTCCAATAGTGGCTTTTTCCATTCCTCTGCAATGGGGATTGACCTAACCTTGCTCCTTAGCACAAGGGCATCCTGAGTCATAGAAGGGTTTGAATCAAACTTGTAATGAGGAAGAAGTCCCTTTCATTTTTTCTAGACTTCCTAACTATGATTACACAGAGAAAAGTATTTTTATAACACCTCCTCCCCTTTTTTGCCCTATTATCACATAGATTAGAAATGGTGTTACCAAATTTGCACCTTCGCTTTTTCTTTTTGAGCTGAGACTGAGTGCAGAAAAACAGAACCCCCAAAAATGGCATTTAATTAAAAGGAATTGTTTGCAGAGCACTGAACTAGGCACTTTGGGAAAAAATAAGTGAGATGATCCTTTAGGCATGCAGAGTGATCGTAATCCCTTGACCACAAAAGAGTTGGGTTACACTAAAATATAATTAATTCAAAATTCAGGACCAAAGGAAATACCGTTTGTTTGAGTCAGAGTCTCACCCTTTTGCCCAGGATGGAGTGCAGTGGATGATCGTGGCTCATTGCAGCCTCCAACTCCTGGGCTCAAGCAATTCTCCTACATTAGCCTCCCAAGTAACTGGTACTGCAGATGCACACCACCACACCTGGATAATTTTTTAATTTTTTATTTTTGTAGAGACAAGGTCTCACTATGTTGCCCAGGCTGGTATCAAACTCCTGGGCTCAAGAAATCCTCCAGCCTCGGCTTCCTAAAGTGCTAGGATCATAGGTGTGAGCCATTATGCCCAGCATGGAAATTCTTTTTTATTTTTGAGTTGAAGTCTCACTCTGTTGCCCAGGCTGGAGTGCAGTGGTATGCTCATGGCCACTGCAGCCTCGACCTGCTGGGCTCAGCTGTTCCTTCTAACTCAGCCTTCCAAGTGGCTAGACCTACAGGCATGCACCATCACATCGGGCTAATTTTTTGAGTTATTGTAGAGATGAGGTCTTGCCAAGTTGCCCAGGCTGGTCTTGAACCTGTAGGTTCAGGCAATCCTCTCACCTCAGCCTCCCAAAATGCTGGGATTATAGGTGTGAGCCACTGCTCCCGGCCTGTGGAAATACTTTTTAAGGAAAAGTAACTCATGGCGAATTTGCTTCTATTGATCAAGAGCCCATGAATATCCCAAGGGGACATAAAAGCATAACTGTTTTGGGGTACTTCCAAATAACCAGCCAGTTTGGCAATACAAAGCCCTTGGGAAACCTAAATTCAGCTTCAGTTTAACAAAATAATTGAAACTTTAAAACTCTATTAAGTTGAATAAAGTGTAGTTGTGTTTGATTTAGATACTGTTCGGAGAGGTCTAGGGCTCTATAATGTGATAATAGTGCATATAGTGTGAACATGGACTTGTTGGCTGCTATAAAATACAATACTGGTTCAAGGAGGCATCCAGTAAAGCTTGGAAAAATAATATAATTTGTTGTAAACTACTGTATACACAGGTAGACAACTCAGGTAATTTGCTATCCCCAAAATAGGCAGTATAGACTGGAAAACACAAATGTGTTCAAGAGGGACACAGATAATTTCTGTAGTGACAGAAGAAGTAAGGACTCCTTTAAAAGAATGCAAGGATGTTGAAGCTAACACAAGAAGAGTCACCGTTCTCTTGGGACCCCTATAACAAAAAGTCTTCCTGGGATAGAGGAGCCACACATGGGCCCATCCCAAGAGATCGCTTCCCCTTTTATATAGAAGTAAGTTACATTGAATTTGGGAATTTATACTTCATAATGGACCCTTTCAGTAAGGGCAGTAATATCCCTGGTGACAGTTGCCACAAACTCTAAGATAGGAAACCCCTCTTTAGCATATGGAGCTATCTCTGTCCATCATTACTTATTTAATGAAAACAAGATTGACAATGCCAGTGGTGACTCGGGCTATTGGTTTCAGTTCAATCAACGTTTATTCTGTTTTCCCAGGAGCCAGGCACTGAGCTGTGGATATAGAGGTTGAATAACAGTTCCCCCATCTAAGAGATCAGTCTAGGGACTTGGGGGATGGAGGATCAAGGGACAGCAGTGGGGACAAAAACGCAGGTAGACTTACCCAGAGTGCTATGGAAACAGGGTACCTAACCCAGAGGAGAGATCCAGATTTAGCTGCCTAGTTCAAACCTATACTGTGGGTTTACAGCAGACACTTTAGGGATTGTAGAAGCTTTTACTTTTTTTTTTTTTTTTTTGAGTCAGAGTCTCACTCTGTCACCCAGGCCACCACAGCCTCGACCTGCTGGGCTCAGGTGATCCTTCTGCCTGCCTTTCATGTGGCTGGAACTACAGGAGTGTGCCACCACGCCCAGCTAATTTTTGATTTATTGTAGAGACAAGATCTCATCATGTTGCCCAGGCTGGTTTTGAACCTACAGGTTCAGGCAGTCCTCTCATCTCCACCTCCCATTGGGAAGGGGAAAAGGAGGGGATGGGGGGGTCAGTGCCTGGCTGCCTTTACTTTTTAATAACACTTCTAATCTTGAGCACTTACTATTTATTAAGAATTGTGCTAAGTGCTTTATATATATATATGTATATATATATATATATATATATCATCATTCAGTTATTTACCCTTTTGAGAGAAGGGTAAATAACTGAATGATGATATATTGCCATTTTAAGGATGAGATGACAATCATGGAGATGTTAAGTGACTTCCCCAAAGTCACAGAGGTGGTAAGGGGGAAGAGCGTGAATTTATATCCAGGACTGTCTGGTTGCAGAGATTGGCTTGAGGAATTATTTGGATAAGCTGCAAATCTGAATGCAACATAAATCTTTTCCTCAGTTAATTTTGAAATATTTATGCTTCCTGCATTTAAGCTCATTTAAGTTATGAGCTTCCTGATTATGAGCCTCAGAAAGGGTCTCTTTACTCTTTCTTGATTATGAGCCTCAGAAAGGGTCTCTTTACTCTTTCTTAATAAATTATTAATTTCATCTCTAGTGAAAAGGGATTCCCTTCTTTCATGCATTCCCCAATTCAAGGGCAGCTTGGACACTTCTTATATGTCTCAGTTCTTTCCCTAGGCTCAAGCTGTCTTTTAAAAATATTTCCTGTTTGGAAAACTTTATAGTTCTACACATGGCATAGGTCTTGAGGGGTGTGTGTTTTTGAGTTGTTTCTCTCTAGAAGTTGAGCTTTGTTTTGTTTACCAAGTTCTATTCCTGTATAGTTTCATGGGAGAAAATACCAGTCATTTCTTAAGAAAGCTAACAGGCCAGGGAACATCTGCTCATGTTCTCAGATAAATAAAAAGCAGTCAGCAAACACAGCTCTGACAGTAAGACCACCAGAAGCATAAACCTGTGCAAAAAAGGTCAGTGCTCTCTCAAGCTCTTCTGATGGTAAAATGACTCAAACTACAGCCAGAAAACTGACCTTTCTAAACTTTCTTCTGAATGACTTCCCCATTTTCATTATTTCCAAATAGAACTATTTCTGGGACTTTGATTATTTCTGTTTCCTTTTGTCCCTGAAGCTAATAGGACGAAGAAAAAACTAACAAGTTTTGTTTTAACCCCTCAAAACCATGCCCTTATTGGGTAGTTGTTCAGTTAGAAAGCTTGGGAAGCATTTTTTGTGGTTAGATGTGAGCAAGGACTTGGGTCTGGTCAGCTGGTCCTGAGGAAGTTTTGAGTGCTGAACTTGGAGAAATAGGACTCTTTCAAGCATTGGACTTCAGGGCGTCCTTGCTTCTTGTTAACTCCCCATACCCAAAGCAGGAAGAATATAAGCTAAGACTAGCTTTGTCTCCTTGCTTGTCCCTTCAACACTCACTTCTCTTGCTGCTTGCACTTATTTCCCTACTACGCCTTCAGCCTCAGCCAAGTAGTCTAAAATCTGTAGGGTATAAAGCATCAGTTTCTACTTCTGCTGGGAAATTAAGCCCAGTGTAGCTTTTTATAAACCACTTAAAGTTCCCAGCTATACTTCCCAGTCTGGCAAACTGGGCCAGTCCCCCTACTTTACTCTAACCATGGACTAGTCCCTTTCCTGTCCATTTGGTGAACTGCCAAGTTTAAGTTTAAGCAAAAGCCTCAAATCTACACAAAATGCAAGCACCTCTGTTTATTCTCTTTACTAAATCAAATGAGGGTACACTAGATTTCACCTTAGCCACTAAAAATGATGCATTATAAATTGGGCCCATTTAATAAAAGGACTGCTTTAATCCTGGGAGAGGCAGTTATGGCACAGGTTGCTAAGAGCCTTAGAAGGCTGTTGTTGCTATCATTCAGCTTTTTTGTCTCCCCTCTCTTGCCAAGTCTTTCCTTTCTTCTCCACCTTCACCTTGTTCCTGATGCCCCATCCCCTCCTTTTCCCCTTCCTTTTATCCACTCTTCCATCCATCTTCCCAGCCTTTGCTTTCTGGGGCAGAACAGAGAGGGAATGCAAAGAACCAACAGATCCTGGATTTTACCATTGGGACACAGCATCTATAACCAGTAATTATCACCAGCCAGTTCCAGGGCTCTTTTTGGAGTCACTGTATCACAAGGCTCCTGAAGAGAAAAGCATGCACTGACAGAAATGCACATTGATCTTGAAGAGTATGGGTCAGCCATCAGGCAGAGAGGAGGCAGGCTAAGGTGTGAAGAGAGCTGTCTGTGTCCCTGAAAGGGTTGTGCTCCTCTTCAAGCATCATCAGCCTGTTGGCAGCCCAGCCTCTAAGAAGCAGCTCAGGAAGCTGGAGCTGACTAGGCCCAGTAGTAGGCTATTTAGATGCTCTTCATGCTTGGTGGTGCACGAGGATTCAAAGCTCTGTTATCCTGAGCTGCCCATGGCGTTAGTAAAGTCAGACTCTCAGGCAAGAACCAAAATACACCAGGCCAGCTCCCCAGCTGCAACAAAGCCAAATCTTTCACAAGGTGCCTGCCTGTTGCTAGGAAACTACGCACTGGTATTATGGGCCTTTTTTCCCCCCTCTAAGCCCCAAGGGTGTGTGGACTGCAGCCAGTTTAGCTCCCTAGCTCTGCCAGGAACCCTTCAATTTTACCCTTAAGACTTCCAGCATCCTCAAAGGGAAGTGAGAATCATCCTCCCTCCCCCCATACTTCCCAAACACAAAACCGAGAAGTGAAAACCCGAGGGCCGTTGTACCACCCCCTTTTATTATCAAAGTGTACAACTGCCACCCACAGCAGCTACTGCCCACAGAAGCCTTTTAATGTCTCTCAGGACAGAACTGCCTTTAGCTTCACTGCAGGAAACCTGCCCCTCCTTTCTTTGGCTGGGAACACCTAAAACTGGCCTGCTGGCTCTCACCATCCCTGTAGTGGGATTTAGAGAGGCAAAATGCCACATGCCTGGGCACAGAGATTCTCAGTACTGATGGGATTTTCCCTCCCCTCTGGTTAAGAGGAGACAGTTCTTAGTTGAGGAAAGCAACAGAAGAGGGAGAGAAAGAGGAAAGGAGAGTTTAGGGGGTGCAAAGTGGAAAATTAGGAAATCACTATACTGATGTTTTAACAAAAGGTATCTTGTTGGAGAGAGGAGAAAAGCTGAAGGTATTGTTTTTTTGTTTTGAGGGTCAGCTGATTAGCAGAAAAATTGAGCTTTTTAGGAAGGAGTCTAGATTGTCTCAAGTCCACTGCCTCAAGTTGTTTTGCCTTTAAGGGATCTCCAGGTTCTATAACCTTGTCATTCCTTCACTCAGAGCAAGATAACGGATGGGGTGGGAAAGGCAGGGGATGATAGCAGCTACTGGCTCTTCTCAGTCCTAACATTATGTGGTAAGGGACAGATATTTCAATGTCTCAAGCAAGACCTAGAAACTTAAAAATCCCTTTCCCAAAGGGGTGATGGTCAGGACTGGGGATAAGGAGAATCAGCCATCTAGTCTCAGGCTCCAGAAACCTCATGTCAGGGCTTACTCTCCAGGCCTGGAAAAATGACACGATCTACTTGAACTCTGGCTAGCAGGACAAAGTAATGGTGTGACCTCTTCACTGCCACCCCCTAAATAGTATTTTAACTCTTGAGAAATTTTGGTATGCTTTAAGAAAAAATACATACACCAGCTACTCCTAGAGTGAAAACACAACAGATTAATTGTAGTCCTCCTTGTTTGCTCTTCCTGAAAGCCTAGAATTGGTCTCCTGTCTGTCACCATCCCTGTAGCCTTCAGACCTCACCTGAGCCCTGCTCCACCACTGGAGCAAGGCAACAATACCCACGGGGTGTGACTGTATTCTCTGAAAAATAGTTAAGATTTTCTTTTCAAAAAACATGCCAAGTTCATCTTTCATCTTATGCACTCCTGAAGTCATATTCACTCATTCAAAATTTATTGAGCATTCACTACTTGGTAAGTTCTGTTCTGAGCTCTGGGGGATACAGCAAAACAGGCCAACTCTCCTTGAGTAGGAAAATCACTAGGGTCAAGGGTATATATGAGCCAGGGAGAGAGCGGGACAAATGACTCCTAACGTGCCAATTCATAGGGTGTTTTCAAAAATTCATATCCAATCCTTTTCCAAAGACTACCAAAGTTAAACACCACAAAGTAAAATTGAATCCCCAGTGTCTCTGTAACCTGACACATTGCTCCTCATTCTTACAGTAGGCATTTTCACCTCCATTTCCTTATTAATGTTTGCTCTCCAACCTACCCTGCACTTGGGGATGATGGGGCGGCAGTTAAGGTGGAATAGAAAATGATGGACTTGGAGTCAGTAGACTCCAGATCCAAGCAAGCTACTTAACTTCTCTGACCTTTTCTTGTCTATGAGATGGGCTTCTGACCACTGTAGTTCCTCCCTGTGATATATTCTTTTTGCAAAGACTTTCCCAGGGATCAATGGCTTAACCTCGTTGAATGTTCTTACGGCCCAAAGTACCTTTTTGAAGACTAGTTGGGATGCTGTTGCCATAGCTCGAGGGAGAGGTATTGAGGGCTTGAGTTACTAATGTAAAATGGGAGTGATGGATTCAAGAGACAGCACAGAAGTAGAAGCAACAGGTCAGTAACTGATTGGATGCCAGCTTCAAGGGGAGTGGAAGGATTCCAAGATATCTCTGCAGGAGCCTGGGTGACTGAGAGAATGTGGAGCCACTTGTCCCATGCCCCTCATTAACTTTTTGAGGTATAAGAGCTATGTTCCAAACAGAAAAAAAAACTTGGCCTATATTCATTTTTAAATAGCAATGACTATTCAGGGAATTGCAAACTCACTGTCTAACCTGATGTTTTTTTATCACACAGCATTCCAGTGTCTTTCCATCCTCCCCTCCCTCTGGACTTTCTGACGAACCTCAATCTGCCTCTCCCTCGCCCAGCTACATGTGGTCCTCGAGTGCACCGCCCCGTTACTCTCCGCCTTACTATCCACCTTTTGAAAAGCCACCACCTTACAGTCCTTAAAGAGGAATGCCTGCTGGCTATTGAGATTACCATGGCTTTTGTATTTCTGCTTTAATGGAAGTGTGTAGGGTACAAAATTTAAAGTGTGACTCCTATGCGTTGAGTTTTACAATGGCCTGTCAGGTTGGGGAAAGATAGGGATGAGGCCTATTCGTTACCAGTGCAGAGCAGGGGTGTCTAGGCTGAACCCAGCACTCCCAAGAAGCTTGCACTCTAAGCAAGGCTGGGTGGGAGCCAGCCCAGCAAGAAGCTTGTCGTGTTTGGACTTGCATTACCCTATGTTCCACCTCTGTATTCAGCAGAAGCGTGATTGCCATCTATTTCACTTTATGTAAAGGAGTGTTGTCCTCAAGCCCTTGGCAGATTGCCATCCTAGCACCTCAGTTGCAGCACCTGGCTTATAGGCCCTATCTTTCCCTACCACTAAAGTCAGTCCCTAAAGAAAATTTCCCAGCTGATGGGGCTACATAATAGTTCCAATTCAGAGAGTTTTGGCTAAGATTTTGTTTGCTTGTGTCTGGATGTTGAAAAAAGCTTCCCATATCTCTTACTCCTTTCTTCTCTGTATTGTAAAAACGGCTGTTGTGATCATTCAGCTCAGCTTTTGTTACTGGTACCTCCTAAAGGGAAAAGTGCAATATCCCCACATCTTGAGTGGTGGGGAACAGGACTGATTGTTCTGGAAACACTGAAGTACACAGCAACATGTGGGATGTCCTAAGTACATCTCAGTAGTACAGCTGATCACTTAGGAAGACAGTGGTTCTACTACATGTTGCATTAATTACAAAATACATTTGCTATATGAGATAAAAACCTTACGGTTGAAATTCAGAGTTTAAAAATGTTAGATTAGGTTCTTGGGTTGTGATATGAATTGTTACTAATCTTTGTGACTATTTAATCTTCAAATATTGTGCTTCAACCCTAGCAAACCGCACGTATCCTGCACCCCGCCCCAGATGAATCATCTGTATTTTAATGCCACTGCTCTTACTGGTCCCTTTTTCCATTGAGACCAATCATGACAGCATTCAAGATTATGAGTGTTACAATGCCGCTTCAAGTCTGCAAAACCCCAAATGCAGCCAACTTGACAAATACTTAAGTGTTATGGTACATTTTCAATCCATCTGACAAACTGTAGTAGGTATTTGTACAGTTCTTTTAATTATACATCGCTTTAAACCAACAACCTGATGAATTTAAAACACTTTTGCACCCACGCCTTCACCTTAGAATAAACACTTTCATTGTGATCTTATGAGGATTGATTCAAAGGAAGATTGATAATCCTACACTTTATATAACTTAAAAATAAAGGGGCTACAGGAGGGTACCTAATTAGTTCTGCAAACACAGAACAAATACTGGAAACTTTTCCAGCCAATTTCGCTACCTCCCAACTTGATGGATTAGAGGTAGCAGACAAACGCTGGTGCTCCCATCTACCTTGTAGACACCCAGCCATCAAGAATCACTAAGGCACAAGTGCACTCACCCATTCCACAGTAAATGTTTGCAAAATATCCCGTTTAACTTTCAGCATCATGAACGTTGTTTTACCCAGATTTCCAGTTTGAAAAACTATACTTCCTTTTGAGTTATACAAAATTACTATGATTTTTTTTTTACAGTTCTGAGCATATTACAATTCTATTGGATTTCAAAAAGGGACTAATAACCGATTGACTTACTATACAAATATCAACTTGTAATACTCAATTTTTTTGCCATTTACACTTGACTTTTTGCTTTAGTGAACATGCATATTTAATTTTTTAAAGGCACCATTACACAATATACCCTACATTTATCACATTTCTTAAAGTGTTAAGATTCTATGACTCATTTCTATGTATTTTTCTTACTTTACAAAATAACTTGAAACAGTATAGATTTTGTAACACTTAATTTTAGCAGCTTCTTTTTTTATTACATTGAATTATAAAAAGTGCATGTTACCTTTAAAAAATTAATACTTGCTGCTTTACTCTTTTTGCAAAACATTTGCTGTAATGAAGGAATTTGTATTTCCAATATGTATCTTGACTGCATTTTGTAATACTTACTGCTTTATTCCTAATTCTGCTTTCAATATTGAACTGGGCATGAAGCATTAAAATATTAATCCAGAACATGTATAAACTGGATGTTGCTTAAATTCTGTATCACTGCCATGTTGGAAACCCAGACTGCTTTTGTGATGTTTCAAATTAATAAAACTATCCTCCTTATCTACTTATTTGTGTCCTCAAGGTAGCTATAAAAGTACAACAAATGCTCTAACAGCATCTGACAGCAGCTGATTCACTTGACTATTATGGTTCAAGATACAAGGAGACGTGATTAACCAACATATGAGGGGGACCCCTCCCAAAAAATAATTATTTTTTGGAGGGTAAGCCCCCTGTAGTACAGGTTTCCCCCACTAGTTAAATGTTCTAGGCACCCATTGGCTTCAGTATATCAGCTAGTGCTGTTGTGAGAGGCTGTGTTTGGCTTCAGTGAATTTTTGGGGGGCGATTTTTTCAACACATTTGCCCATTTCATGATGGATGATTTACAAGTGTACCTGCCCACACCGCACTTAGTGTACAGCACTTTTTGAACAAAAACGGTATGAACCCCCACACCCCACCCTCCTTATTCACCCGATCTCACCCTGAGTCACTTTTCTTTGTTTCCCCAGATGAAAAAAGTCCTCAAAGGGAAACGTTTTGCCAATGTGGAAGAGGTGAAACAAAAAACAGCAGCAGCGCTAAAAGGCATCAAAATTGATGAGTTCCAAAACTGTTTTGAGCAGCGGGAAAAGCATCTCAATAGGTGTACTGCATCAAACAGAGAGTACTTTGAAGGAAACTGAAGCTTAGATATGTAAGAATGAATATACAATTTTTAAAAAATAAATTGTTTTGGGGGGTCCCCCCCTCATATAAAACCTAATGGGGAATTTTGCCATGCTGTCATCAGAAATACAGCTCCAGGCTCCTGCAAAATGGAAAAACAATAGATTATAAAAGCCTATTAATTTCTGAAAGATAATCTTGTAAAAGATACACTCAAAAATCAGAATTAAAACATTTTATTTTTGCCGAAAGAAGCTCTAGGAACTAGTATCAGGCAATGGTTAATGAAAAGTAGAACTTAAAGTCATGACAGGGAAGATTGTACAAGTATGAACATTACAGAATTGGGGGAAATAAACAAGGTTTCATATGACTGACAGAGGCCAGGAAGCCAGTGCTGTTGAGTTAGCATTTAATTATTTAGAATATGCATGCCTTGACAATACAAAATACCTAGAGGTCAATGTTTACCATTTGTTTTGACGCTTTGGTACAATGGGAAAAAATGTGGCATTTCTTTATAGTGGTTGTATGTGGGGGATTGTTACCATCAAAACCATAATAATCACCTAAAATATATATTTAAATCAGTCTTGCAAGATTGCTATGAGTTTTAAAAATCTTTGCTTAGTATGAGCATTTTCATTTTGTCATTTCTTTTAACAAATTACTATTTCAAATAGTTCCTATCCAGAATATTTACAAGTAATTTACCATAGGAGCAAATTTGAAGTCAATTTCAAAGAAAAAAAAGAATTTCAACAGCCAGAAAACTAAGTATAAGATAGAAAAGCGTCGTGGTAAATTTTCAGCAGCATCTTGCTACAGATTTCCAATCCAATAAGTAAAAGGAGTAAAGGGCTTTTGACCCAAAGGAGTATTTAACATGAACTCTAAACTTTGGATATGGAAACTTCTAGAAAAACTGAAGACCCTGAGACACATGCAAGTAAGAGTCTTCTGGCAAAAATACAAATTAATTTTCCAGTTCTCCTCCTCTCAAAAAACTCCAGAAGATACCTTTAGTAGGCACAGAATTTAAATTTTATATTCAGAATTTACAGAGCACAGCAGCAGCAGCAAACAATTATATCCATATTACGCAGAATGGATAGTTTTCCATTATAGAATTAATGCCTGGTTTGTCATAATAAGCTTGTAGAAACTACCCAAGTTTTATTATGACAAACTAATGCATCTAGCAGTTGAGTCTGAAAGGTCTGGAAGCTCTGCTGGCATTGGTATCACTCACATTGGTAGAAGTAATTACATCTAACTGGTGAAATAGCATTAATGAAATGCAAATAAATTTCCACTGAGAACATTTTAGAGTGCACCCCACAGTCAAAGAGTAATCTTACTAATATCCACACAGAAAGGAAACAGATATGGTGATTCCAGAGATAACAGAGCCTTAAGTTATAAGGTAATTTTAAATTTCCCAAGGGTTAGTTTACAAAATGGTTTGAAGGTATAGACTTACAGAGCAGAAAACAGATAAATGCACATCACTCTACCTCCTTGGTAAGCAAAGGATTGTATTTTCTTTTTTCTTGTATTATTGCATATACTGATGCCTGATACGCTCAGCTACCAATTTAAGAAACACTGAAATCATTATCTAGCTTACCATCAGGAGAATAATGTATACATGAGAAATTATGATTAAAGCTTTAAGTTCAAAGTCAAGAAATAGACTATTTTTCAAAATACATGGTAAGGAGAAAGAATATAACTATTTTGAACTAAGAAATACTTAAGCAAGGTTACAAATGACTAATAACTATGCACAACAATCTTTTCCAATATCTATTAATTTTTTTCCTTTGCAAAAACGTCATTTACAAAAGTCCAACAAGTTAATTGTTATAAATGCTAGGCTATATATTTGTTCCAATCTGCTTCCTTTTAACACTAGCGCTTTAATAAGTTTTGACTTTATTTTTTAAGTGTTTAAGCATGTGTCATTTTAAAAGGAAGAAAGGCGGTATTTATTGTTGTCAAGATAAACGGGAATTGACAAGCCTATAAAACATTCCATGTGTAGTCTCTGATTGTTATAATATTGCAGCAATTTGCAGATGGAATAAAACTTATTTTAGAAGGGGTAAACACCTAAAAGGAACCTGAAAGGAAAATACTAGCACACTGATTCAACTATTTCAAATAAAAATTTCATATTGGGGAGTCTAAGTAATATGAACATTTAAAAATATATGCCAGTAGCCTCCCGCCCAAAATATGTAAAAGTCTCACCTATGGAATCTATCATTTACAAAGATTTATACATAATTAAAGATTCATTTGGTGGCCTTCAGATTTGAAATTCGAAAACTCTTCATGAGAATATTTTTAACCATAACAAGCAAAAAGGACATCTCCATTCAATTCCATTCTCTACCATGTAAGAGCACAGAATTAAAATTAAGTGTGACAGAACTTTTCATCTCCTTCTGTTTGCATTACAGAGATTTGCTTTTCCATTAGTTTTCTGCCCACAGAGACCACATTACAAAAGTATACAGTGGTCTAGCCACCAAAGTCTTTTGCAGACTATGGCAGTAAAAGCAAGGATTCTAATTAGCTAAATCTAATTCGTTCTTTAGAAGAGAGATTTGTCTGCATGGATATTTTCATGGAGGGAGGGCAGCAGGAGGTTGCCATCCTCTGGGACTAGTAGAAAATACAACCAAGTGGAGATTATTCTAATATTTTCCAGAGCAATTTAAAAAATTCTTGTTTACTTTTTTGCCATATACAAGACACAACACACATTTATAGCCTCAATGTTAAGAAAATTGGGAATTCAGCAGTAAAGTGCTAACATGGAAAGTTTTAAGATGTACTAAGGTATGCTAATAACTTCAGTTATTTTTCAAATAACATTCAGACTGCTTCAAATTCTATTCAGAAAACTCTCTCTCCAAGCTTTTTTATTTTTGCCTCCTTTAAATGAGCCGAAAGCTAACTATATAAACAGATCCTCAGGAGGGATAACTTCTCAATCTCTACTCAAACTTTCAGAAAAATTTGCTTCTAAAAATTAGTAACAAATAATTCCACTAGACTACCTTCAGATGATGTGGCAGATCAAAATAACTTGTTTGCACCTTAATTTGTTTTACAGGTCTTCTGAAATCCCTGCCCCTTAATCCAAACCAAAACTTTCTGGTATTTCAAAGGAGTTTAGTAAGATTCTGGTATTATAAATTCAAACTCAGTACTGCCATCTGTTACATTCTGTTTAAAAATTGAATCGTTTTCCTGCTGAATAAAAATATCTTCCCAGGTCATTGGCTTGTTTTGAGGAGTAGATGTGGTAGTCCCTACTGGAGGTTCTTTTCCAGCATCAACCTTATACCCAACACCATCATCCTTCATTGCAGGCATACTGCTTGACTTATCAGAAAGATATGCATATTGTCTGATCTGTAAAGACCTACATGGATGTAAACGATAAAGCTTCGAGTCCCCAGAAGGATCTTGACTGTGAACTGACTTTATATGTGAAGACATAAACTGATAGTTGATGAAAGATTTCCCACAGGCCAGACATTGATATCTTCGCTCCCCTGTGTGATGAATTTCATGCTTTGTGCGATATTCTGCAAGAGGAAACACCTTCTCACAGTAACGGCAAGGATACTTCTTCTCCCAAGAATGAATATTAAAATGTCTCCGCAAGCTTGTCAGACAGACATATGACCTTTTGCATACAATACAGATATAATAGACCCTTCCATCTACTATTAACTCATAGTGATCATCATGTTTTACTTTCATACGTTTGTTTGCTGTCTCACCACCAGATGTTTTTGGTATCTCATTCTCAAGTCTGGCTTCCCCTTCATCAGGGTCATCTTTGACAGGGATCACAATGTCATAAGTATCTTCACCAATATTTGCATAAACCTTGCAACCAGTTGATAAGCCTTCAATTTCAGTAGCCGTATCTAAAGTGATAATCTTCTGACCCTCCATTAGATGTTTTGATTCTAAGCCTGGATCATTAGTGTTTCTAGTAATTATATCAGAAATTTTTAAAGAATTGGAAAGTGGCTCTTGCAGAAGTGTAGGAATCGGCATCTTCTGTATTAATGATCCATCAAAAGTGGTATTTTGGTAGCTATCAGCCTGTGGGACCAAAGATGTATTACTGACAGCTGAGTCTGGACTGGAGCTAATAGTGTCATCATCATCATCTATAATTTCCTCCTCCTCCTCTTCGTTGGTCTTGTTTCCTGTTAAAATAGCACTGTTTGGTGTTTGCTGATTCTGCACAAGCAAATTGATTGAAGAGGACATATGATTTGGAGGTGAAGAACTGATATTTGGTGGTGTAGTAAGCGGTGTCTGATTTAACAAAATAATGTTGGGAGTTAGATGTGTTGGAGCCGAAGATACCAGCAATGTTTCACTTCCTTGTGTTTGGCTCAGAGTTGCCTGATTCACAGGAGTAGGAAGTTTCTGAGTAGGTGTGATATTTGTTAACGAGGGAGAGTCATTACTAGCACAAGGTGCAACATCTGAAATAGCAACAGGGCCTGGATTAGACTGGACCTGTGGTACTGCATTATTACTTGGCAAAGTCTCCTTTGCAGGCAGAATCTCAGAACAGAAAATGACATCGTCATCATCATCATCATCATCATCATCATCATCAGAATCAGTAACAATGATTTTTTTCATTTCATAATCTTCGGCAGATAATGAAAAAGACTCTGTTATAATAGGCATTATAGTAACCCCATTATCTTGGGCTTCATCTTTTGACTTTTGTATTTCAAGGTTCTTGTCACTAGAACCAGGAGGTAAGGTTTCAGCATTACCATCCTGAGCTGTACCTGAGATGCTTTTAACCTGTGACAATGGGACACCAAGCTCTGCTATAAATTTCACTCCTAATAACTGCCCTGATTTAATTAACTCATCAAGCAAATCTGATCTAACACGAACAATTTTAGAACTATAGATATAATTGAGAATTTCTGCAAAGATCTCTGCTCTTATAAAGCTCAGTTCAACGACTTGCCCGGCAACGGAGAAGAGCTGATGGAAGTAGGTACTAGAAGCTGAAAGAATATTCTTGTGGGCCCGGAATTTTCGGTCTTCCACAATAACGGTAACATCACAGAAGAGTCCATGGCCACGTTGTTCATTCAAGGAGTTCAGCAGACTGCCAGAGTATTGGATGTCTGTAGCAGAAATCAGTTTTCTACTCTCCATGCCTGTAAGAGAAAAGGAGAACAGCATGGGAGGGGGTTATAAGAAAGGAAAAACAAAAGTACTTTATCATTCAAAATTTAAGCCACAGTATCAAAAATTGTTTATACAAGCTTCAACCCAAGTTTGGTATAACTTTTTGGCTGTTATAGAAACTTCATACAGGCTGGCTTTTGGACCATGTGTCAAATCTCATGACGACTTCTTCAGAAGAGTGGAGCAAGTATTAAGCTGTTATACAGATTTGAACAGTAATCTCCATAATCACATTCCTTTACATGCATCTCCATTAAGCAATTTTTAAGGATGAAAATTAATTTTAGTCCCAATTTTGAGTTTTCTCCTTAACAGGTAAGAGCTACTTTTTAACTGTCTTAAAATTGTTTTAAGGAAAATCTTCATCATGAACACATCGAAGTTATTTCATCTGTAAAAGAATAACTTAAATGTCAGAGAAGCCTGATGTGTGAAAATACTGAATCTATATATATACTAACTAAATTTTAACTAATATTTAATATATTCAAAATCTACTCCCCAAAACCAATGATAATACCTCTCATCATTCCATTATTTTTCTGTTCTTATTTAAATTGGGGGGGCCTCATCATGATAAACTATTAAACATCTTTCTTACCCTTTTCTCTCATCCTCTTGTCCCTTCCCCACACCTCTCTATCTTTACAATCTCCAGCGGTGGAATGTGAGAGTGCCAAGTGAAGTCAACACATGCTATCATGAAAAAATAAGATAAAGTAAAAGGCAAGTTTACTATTTTTTAATGCTTATTTGCACCAAAACATGAAACATTTCATTTTGTTGGTAAATAATTGTGTGCATTGGCATGGGAACTTTATTCACACCAAATGAGTTAGTGAAAATAAAAATATTAACTTACTGGACTAGAGCACACATTACTCTAGAAAGGGGGAATGTCAGGAAATTGCATTGCTGTGTAGCACCCCCAAGACTCCTTTTTTTTTTTTGGTGGAAGCTATTCTCAGTAACAGTAATACCAGAGTTGGAAAAAAACCATATATATTTAACAATATATAATATCCATATACCTTGATATAGATTTACAATTAGCTGATAAGTACCTTTAATAAGGGGATATTTTTATTGTTAATATCTCTCCCTTTAAAGTTACCAAAGAGTATTACTGTCACAGTCCTTAAGTTATATATACATGGAAGGCAAAACGTCTCAAATACCTTCAAATTTTTTCAAAATTAAAGCTTAAGAACAAAAAGTAGGCAAAGTCTAAAAATCAAGGATTTAAAACATTATCTGCTAAGTGTTTCATGTTAACAGTACCAAGGAACTCCAGGTTACCATAAAGGCATTCATCAGAAAGGGTGACCTTTGGACAGCATGCCAAAAACCAGGGCTTCTGAAATATGGGTATTTCGACAGAAGTCACTTTTAAGTGGAGAGACAGGTTCTCTGAACACGGTACCACAGTTTTTGCCGTTTGCACGTGGGTTTTTCCAATGTGGGAATGCGTCAAACGTATGTGTCCAGGTGACACTGGAATTTGGTTTCGTTTTATTAAGGTGCCCCCCTCCTCCCCGTCAGGGTGGGCCCAGGGACAGCACAAGTTGGTCTGAACCCACTCCCAAGATTTGTTATTTGA
>CAUYQG010077106.1:0-12894 GCA_963574415.1 Tarsius wallacei | reverse complement strand
AGGCACTAAGGGACAAGAAATTCGATATAGCCTAAAGAAGAAACAAAGACAAACACGGTTTTTTCTTTTAATTATTTACCAGATAAAAAAGAAAAAATAGTGATTGTTTCTCTTCACCCCCAACATTCCGTTTACCAAGGTCGAGTGGGAGAGAAATTTGTTGAACAGTGATTCGTGCTCCTGGCCTGGAGCAAATTCTCCTCCTCTGCGCCACGTCGCCTCGGGCTGGAGGAACAGGGCAAAGGGCTCC
Source organism: Tarsius wallacei (assembly GCA_963574415.1). Classification (NCBI taxonomy): domain Eukaryota; kingdom Metazoa; phylum Chordata; class Mammalia; order Primates; family Tarsiidae; genus Tarsius; species Tarsius wallacei. The sequence goes on along the minus strand of CAUYQG010077106.1, from coordinate 12,644 downwards.
AGGCAGAAATCCTTGTATCTGGGCAGCAGTGGCAGTGTGGCTACCTTTTCTTCTCCCTGTTGCCAAAGCATTCAGACCCTCTCCTGTCTGTCCCTCCATGGTCCCCTCCCCAGTTCCTCAAAGGAAGCAGGGGACTGGGACTGCAGGAGGCAGGGACAGGTGCAGAGCCGGGCCCGGGAAGCACACAGCCAAGCCAGCAGAAGGGCATGACCTCCTGCTTCTATTGCACATCCTGGCTCAGACCCCTGCCCTGAGCAGTGGGCTACAGGCAAAATGCTTCCCAAATTAAAACAGAGAGCCTGTTGGTGTGTGGTAGGCTCAAGGAGGGGAGGTGTGTTGTTGTGTGGCTTGTTCTGGAAAAAATACGTATTTTTTAAAATTTAAGTTATTCCATGATGGGGCCTCTTTAGAAAAGCACATGGGGCTTGGAGCTCTTGGGGCCCTATGGTCATCTGGGCCGCTCCCCACTCAAGTGCCAAAGACCCAGAATAACCTTTTCTCCATCGGCAGATCTGCCTAAGACGGAAGAGGCGGTGCCCACTGACCACACGAGCCCCTCCCAACTGTCATGACTGAGCCACTCGCGGCAACCTCTTTTTCTGAACATCTGGAGGATTTTGACAAATGACCCTATAGAGAAATCTTTTACACTGCATATTTCTGCGTAAAATGGCAGCTAAGTCCCCTCAAATAAAACTTTTAAATGTTTCGTTCTCATTCTTCTCATTATCAGTCAAAATCAAGTGGGGCAGGAATAAGTCATTGAACTGACATCACAGGTAGGATAAACCCCTCTAAAAAGCCATGGGGTGGGGGAGGACTGATTTTGACTTGGCAAAGCTGCAAATCTTTTACCTCCATGGGCTGGAACGAAGCTGGTGGGTGAAGACAAACCTAACTGAGCCAATGGCAAGAACTGCAGGCTATGAGAGACGACAGGTCAAACACAGAACTGTATAAATCGTGGCACTATAAAGATGAGAAGGCAGGTCCATGATACAGCTGGGAGCAAGCCTTTGGAGCATCGCTTCCAGAAATTCTCTCTGTCCTGTAGTAAGTGGGAGCATCCAGATACATCAGTGGTTCTCCTTCCTCCTCTTCCCAACAAATTCTGAGTTTCTCATTTAAATAACTATGTACACACACACAAGCCTAGTCTCTCTTTTACACGACGGTCCTTCACTTGAGGGTCCTACAATGGCTTTAGACAGTGGGTGCCAATTGTCTTTTCGGAGATTTACTGCTTGGGACCAAACCTGCAAAGAGAAGAAATGACTGAACACTATAATAGAAAAATCCTGATGATCAAAGGAGCCTAGTGTTAAAGGACCAAGTCTTCATATAAATAACGAACCCCCACCATCCTTACAGGGAGGCCACATGCCCACCAGCAACCTGGGAAACAGCTCCATACCTCCCTCTGATAAGGACAGTTTCTCAAGTTCAGCTTCAAGTTCAGCATCCGAGATCCTAGGTTTAGGCACACTGTTGGTATAAAATGTCTCATGGGGGTTGTCGGGCAGATCCAAAGGTTCTTTGGTGGTGTCCTGAAGGAGGATGTCCAATTCCTTCTCCAGTTCCTCACTGTCAAAATCTGGACAGAAGAGATGATGTAAATCCTCTTAAAAATGAATGAAAGGAAGAAAGAAAGTACCACCTTGTTAACTCACCTAAGCCATTGGTCACCCCACCAGCCAGAGTCTGAGAAACCTCATCCTGGGTGTCACAGAGCTGTAAGAAACAAATACAAAGTCTTGAACTGGGAACGGTGGTTCTGAGTCTCTCAGTCTTCGGGTGAAAACTTGTAGGGTTACATAGCAATACTGCCCCATATTAGAATCAAACAAAGCTTCCTTAAGTTCATGAGGTAACAGGCCAAATTTGGGGAAAAAAGACATGCAACAGAGCAAGTACGTCCTATGTAACGTCCTTCTATGTGTCCCTCCTTGGCCCTTTCCTGTACCTCTTGGATCTGATCCACAAGGCTCTCTGCCTTCTCCACTGTGACATCCTTCATGGAGAGTTTTAGTGCTCCTACCCCAGCCTGGTAGGCATTAAAAACCTAAAGAGAAAGCAAAGTTATCAGCGCAAATGACAAACATTTGGCAAAATATATACAATATCATTTCAGCTCCAAAAGACAGCCTTGGGGTTTTTTCTTTGGCCACTCAAGCTCAATTCGGCCCGTACCCACTGAGGCCAAACATTTCAACAGGAAAGGCAAAGACAACCCCAGTCACATCCTGAAAAAACCCAGTCGTCCAAACAGCAGAGCTGCAGTTCAGGGATGAGCAGCATATGCCAGAGACCAGCGAGTACTGAAGCAAAAGGGAGCAGCTACCATCTGATCTGTCTGGGAGGCGTAGATTCGGTCCAGGATGCCTTGAACTGTGTCCAGCTTGGCATGTAGGGCCTCGATGCGCTTCTCCGTCCGTTGCTTGGCCTTGAGGGACCTCAGTGCCTAGGGAGGCACAAAGACTTAGGTCAGGAGTGGACGGGGCAAGCCAAAGGGCAAGAGGAAGATGGCCCTTCCCTGATAATAAGAACATCTTCTTCCCTGGGCCACCCATAGACTTGTTCTGTGAACACCCTCTAGCCCCCAGCAGGTTGCTCTGTGAACTGTGGGTACCGCTCTCTGCCCACCAGAACACGGCTATGTGGCTGAAGGGGAAGAGAACTCACCAGCTGTTTCTTTCCTGCTCGGCATGCCCGGCGCGCTTCTTCTTTACACCTGTAAACAAAGGGACGGGTCCAGATGACTGTGCCTCAGGACCGAAGGTGGCAAGGTCCTCAAGGGTCTCTGAGAACAGTACTTGGTTAAGGCGGTCTTAAATCTAAAGATCAAACCTATCCACCCAGTGGCAAGAAAAATGAAGCCCATGGTCAAATTCTCGCAGCGAGTCATCACACAGGCTTAAGCCTGTGGGAAGACAAACTGACCAGGGATGGGCTGTTTCAACCTACAGGGAGGGAACATCATGGCACCTCTTCCCATTCTGGGAGACAGGGAGCAATTCCTAACACCAACAATGACCTCAGACGTATGCCTTTGCCTCTCACAAGGCTGGGCTTCTCCCATTGTAAGATGGAGTGAACAAGTTCTAATCCTGTGTCTAAATGTTCTCCTTTCAGAGTGCTCTTGTGCGTTTACCAGGGATGCTGGGCACAGCCAGCCAAGGGGAAGAATGGGAGTGCCTCAGATGGCAGATACACCTGTCTTGTTCACTGCTGCATGCCCATCCCCTAAGACAATGACTGGCTCGGTATCAATGGATACTGGTAAAGAAGAGCATAATCATAGCATTAACAGTCGTCATCTTTGGGGAAAGAATTAAGATTCAGTTTTTTGTCTTCTGTAATATTCTGTGTTTTCCATGATTTCTGCATTGGAAAATAGGTACTTCTTCTGTGAATCGTTTTTTTAAAAACCTATTCTTTTAAGGACCCAGACATATCAGTGTTTCGCAAGCGCTGAGGGTCAGCATGGTGTGGAGGGAGGCAAGTTCAGGGTGGACGTTACCTCTCAGCTTCCTGGGATAAGGACTCCACTTTGCGCGAGAGAAGCTGTTCACTCTGCATCAGCTGGTACACCCCGACATCTACGTCGTTGACAGGAGAGACCTTGGCATGTGGCCCCCGGGCAAACTTCACAATCTGAGGGACAGGGACAAATTACTTCTGCTCCCACCACAGATGATGAGAAATTCCCAAGCAAGAGTGCCGGTGGGCATGAGTACAGTAGTTCCCCCTTATACATGGGGGATCCATTCAAGAACCCCAGTAGGTACCTGGAACCTCAGACAGCACATCACACTATACACATATTCTATGTACAAGTTATTCTTCCCTTCCTCATAACTGTTCCTATACAAGATTCATTCTTAGTGTAAATCTTAGCAACCTCAACATATATATATATATTTTGCCTTATTAAGTCAAGAAATTTCACCTTTTTTTTTTGAGTTGGAGTCTCACTCTGTCACCCAGACTGGAGTGCAGTGGCATGCTCACGGCCATTGCAGCCACGACCTACTGGGCTCAGGTGATCCTTCCGCCTCAGCCTTCCAAGTAGCTGGAACTATAGACGCATGCCACCATGCCCGGCTATTTTTTTGATTTATTGTAGAGATGAGGTCTCGCCAAGTTTCCCAGGCTGGTCTCGAACCCATGGGCTCAGCCAATCCTTTTACTCCGGCCTCCCAAAGTGCTAGGATTATAGGCGTGAGTCACCACGCTTGGCCTAAGAACTTTCACCTTTTATAAAGGAAGCACTTTACAGCTTCTCTTTGGCATATCCAAATTGCCAGCATCACTACTCTTGTGCTTTGAGACCATTTAAGTACGATAAGGGCTACCTAAACACAAGCACTGAGATACCACATCAGTCAATCTGATAACTGAGACAGCTACTAAGTGACTCATGGGCGGGCAGCATAGAGAACAAGGGGTCACTGGGCAAAGGGATGATTCTCGTCCCAGGTGGGATGGCGTAGGACAGTATGAGATTTCACAACGCTACCAAAATGGCATGCAATTAAAAATCGATGAATTCTTTATTTCTGGAATTTTCATTTAATACTTTTGGACTGCTGTTAACTGTGAGTAACTGAAACCTTGAAAAGCAAAACCACGGATAAGGAAGGACTACTGTATATACCTAATTGTCACTGCTGAGCCAGGAGTGAACACATAAACATCCATACCTTTTCCCCATTCTGCTCGAGGACTGTGACTCTCTTCTCCTTCTGCAGCTGCAGCAACACTAAGTAGAAGGTTCTCTCATCTGGGTAGGAGTTAGCACAGAGGGTGCTCAGCTCCGACAGGGCCACCACGGGGTGGGAGGAGAGAGGCGAGTTCTGATACAGACGATACACCTCCTCAGCCTTTTCCTGCAGGGGAGGCAACATGGGCTGATGGGCCCTGGCCAGTGCCATGGGACACAGCGAACCCTGACCCTGAGCTTCAAAACCATGATTATACAAGGCAAGAGCAGAGGAACACCAACCCTATTCTCCCTAAAGTAGCAGTTTATTTATTTATTTTTGAGACAGGGTCTTACTCTGTTACCCAGGCTAAAATGCAGTGGTACGATCAGAGTTCACTGTAGCCTTGAACACCTGGGCTCAAGTGATCTTCCTGCCTTGACCTCCTGAGTAGCTAGGTCTACAGATGCACACCATCACACCTGGCTAATTTTTAAAATGTTTTGTAGAGACAAGGTCTAATTATGTTGCCTAAGCTGGTCAAACTCCTGGACTCAAGTGATCCTCCCACCTTGACCTCCTAAAATTCTGGTATTACAGATGTGAGCTACCATGCCCAGCCAAAAGTAGCAGATGTTTTCAAAGGAAAAGGGATTTTAAGCCTCGGAAGCAAGTTTAGTGACTGTGTGAAATGAGGCACAGAAATACTGGAAGCCAGCTCTCTGCTTGCACTCCTATCTGAGACATTACATGTCTACCTCTCCCTGGCCTGTGGTTCTCCAAGGGAAGAATGAGGAGGTGCGGTGTGGCGAAATGGGCTATGAACTAAAGCTGAGCCCAGCCTGTGCGACCCTGAACTAGTCATAGTGTCACTAGTCTTCAGTATCCCTCTCACAAACCAAAGAGGGTGGATAAGATGACATCTGAATCCCTTTCCAATTCTGGTCTTTCCATTTTTCTGCCAATTCATGATACTGGAAACACTCTTTTTTTTTTTTTTTTTAGAAAGCAGGATTTATTAAGAGGACAGAAAAGCTCGCACAGGGGGAAGGGACCCGAGGGGGTTGCCCTGCAGACAGTCTTAAAAGCAGGTCACAAATAGGTAGGATAGGGTGAGAAATATAAGTTCCAAGAAACAAAGCCACTATTTCCCTCATACATGGAAATTCCTGCCACAAATCAGAATACTTACAGAGGCACGCACAGGATGCCATGAAAATACAGGGAAGAAATGCCTGGGGACCTGGGGGTTTCTGAAGGGTGAACGAGCTCCTAAGTGAAGTGGGTGGGAGGGCTACTTCAGGGAGAGGGAGGATCATGAGCACAGAAGAATGAGTCAGTATGGAGTGCGTCTGTGTATGCAGAGGGGAAGTGAGAGACACTAGTACAACCACTTCCTGTTACAGAAAAGGTAACATCTTACATGCCGTCCTGTATTCTGCAGATGGTGGGTAGTCACTGAAGGGAACTGGCGTGGCCAGATTACCAGAGAGCCAGCTGACAACTGGGAAAGGATGGACAGCAGAGTTAGGATGACAGGCAGGGAGACATTTATGCAAAAGCACACGTGGGCCTGAACAAGAGAACATGTGAGTAAAAGGGAAAAAGAAGGGGTGGGCTCAAGTCAAACTCAGAAGATAAGCCTGCAGTCCCCGGTGAGTGGGTATGTATAGGGTTGAAGGAGAAAGAGAACTAGACCGTGGACGTGATGCTATTAGGTAATAGCAAAAGCACAGGAGGTAAAGCCTATTTCATAGGAAAGACAAAATATTCTATCTTGGACATGTTGGTTTAGGATGTCTGAGGGATATGCAAGAAGACACACAAAAGAGGTAAGTGGATATACAAATCTGAAACTCAAAGGCAACACCAGGACAGAGGATATAATGCTGAAAGTCCCCAACATATCAAAGGTATTAAGCTGCCAAGGAAGTTCAGAAAGAAGAGAAATAAGCTGAAGGAAGACTGATGGTTAACAAGTGAAAGAACTCACAAAAAAGACCCAGAAGAACTGCTCAGGGAGGACCTGCAGGGTCATGCAAACAAATTCAAGGAAATGGGAAAGTTTAAGAAGCAAGTGGTCAACAGTGTCAAAGGCAGAAGAGAGAGACTAAAGATCGCATTCAATCTGGTTGTCCTGTCAGATAATCACACTTACTATAAAGCTATTGTAGTACGAACAGTACAGTCTCTATACACAAATAGACAAATGGTATACAACATTAATAAAAGGTACTGAGACAACTAGCTATCCGTTTGCAAGAAGGCAGAGCCTTTCCTCACTACATATACAAAAATAAATACTGATGCTGTATAAAGTAATTCAAAGGAAGCATAAAAGAGGTTGGTCACAGTGGCTCACACCTGTAATCTCGGCACTTTGGAAGCCAAGGCAAGAGAACTGCTTGAGCCCAGGAGTTCCAAGACTAGCCTAGGCAACATAGTGAGACCTTGTCGCTACAGAAATAAAAAAATTTTCCAGGTGTGGTGGCACACATCTGTAGTCCCAGCTACTGAGGAGGCTGAGGCAAAAGGACTGCCTAAGCCCAGAAGGTTGAGGATACGGTGAGCTGTGTGATCTTGCCATCGCACTCCAGCCTGGCAGCCTGGGTGACAGAGTAAGACCCCGACTCAAACAAACAAGCAAAAAAGAAAACATAAAAGAATAATCCGATTAAGCCTGAAGCAGAGAAGAATGCTTTCCTAAACATACAAGAAACTCAGTAGCCACAAAGAAGAATTTAAGAGCTACAGAAATATTAAAACTTCTATATGGTAAGACATCATAAATAAAAATTCCACTTATATACCTAACCCTGAATTGAACCTCACATCTTTAAAATAAAAATTAAGATAAATAAATAAATAAATAAAATTAAGCAAGCAATGAACTAGGAAATAATATTTATATCCCTAATACCAACTACACTATATTAGATTATCTGTCTGTAATATGAAAGAACTTCTACAGATTAACATACATGATAAGCAATGCAACATAAAAACAAGCAAAGGACACAAACAGTTAATTCACATAAAGTGACATGTAAATGGCCAGCAGACAGGTTAAAAAAATGGTCAACTCACAAATTGGGATCGTCCATCAAACTGGCAAAATTTTAAAGGCTAATGCCATCCAGTGCTGACAAGGACATGGGGAGAACGGAGTCTCTAACATAGTCTTGATAAAAGTATAAATTAGTACAAGTTTTAGAAAAGTAGTTGGGAAATTTCTGTTAAAATTTAAAGGGTAAAAATGCATCTCAGAAATGAATTCTATAAAAACAAAAGTAGAAATACACAGATGTATGCACAGAGCTGTCAAAGTAGTATTTTTTTTTTTTTGTAATGGAAAAACAGAGGAATTAGAATGACTTAAAGGTCCACTTGTGGGGCAGCCAGAGCACAAATGATGGCATGTCTATAGAGCTCTGCAGCCATCACAGAGAATGATGTACATCTATACCGTGTATTTCAAGATGCTGAAGTATTAAAGTGAAAATAAAAAGCAGGTTGTAGACCAATTCCATTTCTAGAAGAAAATGAAGGGCACTTGTACACGTATGTATATACGTGGAAGTTCATTCATTCAACAAATATTTACTGATGGTCTATTATGTACCAGGCACTGTTCCTAGGGTCCCAGAGCCCATGTCATTTCTCCCTTCTAGTAGGAAAGACAAATAATTGACAAGACTTTCAGGAAATACCAAATGCTAACAACAAAACAGAATGAAAAGTAACATGATAGATCAATAAGAAAATATATGCCTGTAAACATACACACAAACTTTCTCACACTCTCTTTCATACACACACACACACACACACACACACACTCACTCACTCACTCACATGGGGAGGGAACGCTCCTAAAGTGATAGAAACGAGATGAACAGAAAGCAAACTTTCATTTCTTTGTATAATTTTTCTTGAGTTGGAGTCTCACTCTGCCGCTGAGGCTGGAGTGCAGTGGCACGCTCATGGCCACCGCAGCCTCGACCCGCTGGACTCAGGCAATCCTTCCGCCTCAGCCTTCCAAGTAGCTGGAACCACAGACATGAACCAACACACCCGGCTAATTTTCTGATTTAGTGTAGAGACGAGGTCTTGCCATGTTGCCCAGGCTGGTCTTGAACCCCTGAGCTCAGGTAATCCTCTCGCCTCCATCTCCTAAAGTGCTGAGATTACAGGTATAAGCCATTGTGTCCGGCTTGTATAATTTTTTAAAATAGCAAAATCATGGGCAATTTTTGCTTTTTTGTATTTTTTCAGTACTGTTTCAAATAAAGTTACTGGTTATTTTGTGTCTGGACTTGATAAAATCAATTTACCTCAAAAGCAGGATTTATTTGTTTTATAGTCCTATTTAGTGATTCAAAGTGAGTTATGAATTTAACAGTACCATGCCCCTGCAGAGCTAGATTGATTTACCTACTTAAATACGAGTGGAATACATTGCTCTCAACAATCATTGCTGGTTCTGAAGGATTTATGAAATACCACCTCCCACCCTCATCTCTACGTTGCTTTCGAAAGATTGTCAGCCCAAGGACCCTGATTGAGTCCTGGAGATCAAGGGACCAGGTGGGGGAAATAACCACACAAGTAGTGGTGATAGGGAAGGTTCCCCCCAGAGAAGACGTGCTCTTCTAAGTCAAAAATTTGGGGAAGCAGAGGGAAACTGGAAGATTTTGGAGACTCCCTCCTCCATCTCAGACAGAGTAGGCTGGGGTCTGTCAAGGTGAGGAGAAATAGATCTTGGGGATTCCAAGCTATGTGGAAGCCTTCAGGGCTAGGCAAGGGCCCTGAGGCCAGGCTTCATCTGTGAGCTTCAAAAATAACTACTGTCTGCAATATACTTCTGCCACCCAGTGTTTAGTCAACTTTGTAAACACACAGCACACATGCACACCCATAGTCAATTGTGTAGACACACACACTCACTGAAAGGCTCCTATAACCTCATAACAGCAGTTCTGGTGGAGCGGTTGGGCAGAAACAGGTGTGTACCAGGTGGCAGAATGAGTGGGAGGTGAGGAAGTGGGAACACCAAGCTTGGCAGGGAAGAGGACAGAGCAGCCACTAGGCAGGGCCCAGGCACCACAAAGGAGACAATGTGGGACGGAAAAAGCCGAAGTGGGCTTAGAGGCAGAAGGAGAGCATCAAATGAGATGGAGACAGAACATGCGGGGCAAAGGGCTAGCTGATGGGACAAAGGGACAAGAGTGCAGTGCACATCACAAGCAGGCACGGAACAGAGGAAGGACACTTCAGCCTCTAAGCATGGGGGGGAGATGGGCTCCGAGGGTTAAGCTTGGGATGGAAAGATAGAAACCGAAGGCCTGACTCAGGACAGTCTACCTCCTCAGTGAAGTGTCTGCAAGAGAATAAAGATGACAGAAGGGAACAAGCCTGTGAGAGGACAGGAGAGGACAAGAGGTGGGCTGGGGAGTGGCTCCGAGGACCTCCTACAGCTGGGGACCACCAAGGGAACTCAGTTTGGGCGACAGGGTGATTTTCTCCAGCAGTGATGGCAGACTGTGCAGCTGACCTCAGGCTGTGGAATTGCTGGGTGTCACCCGGTGTGGGCCAACACAGATGCAAAGGAGTGGAGGGTGCTAGGGAGAGAGGGAAAAGAGCAATGAGCCATGCGACCGAGGCTGGGGAGGAAAGGCAGGCCAGGAGGAAGCGGACTGACCACAAAAGGATGAAGGGGTCATGGCCCTGGTGGCCTCTTCAAGGCAGAAGAGCATGGAGGGTGAGAGGCAGGCCATCATTAAGCTGGAGGGGAAAGGGGATGGTCAGGAAGCAGGAAAGTTCAGCCTAGTTTGCTGATATCAGGGCCAGGCAAAGCTGAAAGCCACGCACAGTCCAGAGAGATCCTGAGAAATTCTTGTCAGTAAACTAAGGAAGGCAAAGCGTTTTCTGAACTACTGCTTATCATTAATCCCCCAAATTCTAGAAAATAACCCACTGTTTGTTATTGATAATCCCCAGACAAAAGATCACCCTTGAAATATAAGACTCCAGCTAACCAATAAGGCTACAAAGTACATTACAAGGGAGGCCAGACAAACTCAGTTATATTTTTTGTCTACCGTGCAAAAAAGAAACAGGTTTTTTCTAGAACGTACATGAGGGATGTGTATCACACCTGTGATCACCCCAGGTGACACCAGACATCCCCTTCGGAGTACCCACCTTAAGCAGCTCCACAGCCACCAGCACCTCTTCGGCTGGAACCTTATTATCCCCCAGCATGTTAGAAAGAGTCCACTTGAGAGGCTTCAGCAGGAAGACCCCGACCCCCCAGGAGATCCAGCTGCTGTCTACACTGGCCATGAAGTCTGACTCCCGCTGCAGCTCCCCTCGGCTGCAGGGAAAGAAGGAGAAGGACATGTAGTATACTGAACACAATGTCCCCTTCCAGTCCCCAGCTCCCCGCTTACCCCAGGAGGAATCTCATCCTCATCATCACTCCCTTTCTTAGGCACCTACCCTGTGCCAGCTACTAGAAGCACATTGTTTATACTCTAGCTCCAAGCCTCACAACAACTCTGCAAGACAGATGGTGTTATCAGCATTTCAACTAATAAGTAAACTGAGGGACCAAGAAGGTAAGGAGAAGCCAAATCTTAACCATGATCTGTCTGGCTCCAAAATGCACATGCTCCACTAAGACTGCAGACACACAGAGGGCTGCTGGGCCTGCGCTGAGATTTCCTTTTACAAATGGACCTCAAAACAATAAAATGAAAATAACAGATCACGGTCAAGTGCAAGACGTAAGGAAGAATACAAAGATGTACTGAGAAAGGATGTCCTGCTATTCCTAAGTTAGGGTGGGGACACGATGTAAGCATTTCTTGGTGCTGGTAATAATAGCAGTTAATAAATTTACTTCATGCTTACCATGGGCCAGTCACTATGCTAAAGGCAGTACTAGGAACATCTTTTCAAATTCTTGCAATAAAGCTGGGTACAATTATCGTCACCATTTTATAACTAGTCAAACTGGGGCTTCAAGACAACATAAAATGTGTCCAGGCCACATCATTTAGCAAATGCCAGAGCCAGGATCTGGGCCCAGGCTGGCTGGCCCTCAAGCAAAGCTGTGAACTACATGCCATGCTGCTTCCACAGAGAACCCCAGCAGTTCTTCAGGTGCCAGACCCAATCAAGCACCAGGAAGCTTCAGGAGAGTTCCAGCACTCAGGAGGAGAGAGAAGGAGGTATTAAAGGTCTCTGGGTGGGAAGTGGACGATGACTGTGCTTCTGCAATGAGGAGGGCCATTCTGATCTTGTTCCTCACTGACGTCTTCTGCTACTGCTTCCCTTGCTCCCCACTTGAGGTATAAACTCAAACTTTTTTCACAATACACTTGCTCAGAAAAGCTTGTCACATCAATGGCAGCCAATGGAAAGGCACTGGGAACAAAAGCTGAGCAGGGAGACCTCTTCATCAGAAAAAGCAGCAAGCTTAAAACACACACACACACACACACACAGAGAGAGAGAGAGACCCCAAAGTTGACTTTCTCCTTCTGTCACTGAGGGAGGTACCACGCTAGACTGGTCTCAGAATGATATGTACATGGAAGTGAAAACGATTTAGAATCTGAGAACGTGGGGTCCAGTTGTGACGCTATCTCTAAATAGCTGGGTAACCCTGAGTAAGTCATTTGATCTGTCTGAGACTCAGTTTTCTCTTCTAAGAAGGACAACTCTATCACCTTGCCACAAGGCTGAAGAGAGGGTCAGATGAATGGTGTATGCAAAGTATTCGCATACTGTGATGGGCTGTACATCTATTAGATATCAATGTAATCCCTCAGGCACCTCTAAAACACTACATCTGTCGCACACATATCACCTACAGAGCTCTTAAAGTACCGAGATACAAAGGAAAGCCTTTATCCTCCCTTATATCTTCTCTGC
>CAUYQG010077104.1:0-31281 GCA_963574415.1 Tarsius wallacei | reverse complement strand
AGCCTGTAATCCCGCACCTTTGGGAGGCTGAGGTGAGTGGATTGCCTGAGCCTGCGGGTTCGAGACCCGCCTGGGCAACTTGGCGAGACCTCATCTCTACAATAAATCAAAAAATTAGCTGGGCATGGTAGCGCGCGCCTGTAGTTCCAGCTACTTGGAAGGCTGAGGCGGAAGGATAGCCGGAGCCCAGCAGGTCGAGGCTGTGGCGGCCAATGCACTTCAGTCTGGGTGACAGAGTGAGACTCCAACTCAAAAAAAAGAGCTTTCTCATAGAAGAAATGTGAATACAAAAATGATTTCTAAGACCAAAGTTGATAAAATTAATAGCAAAATACTTTGGTGTTTTTAGTAAGATAAATAAAACTATGAGCTCAGTATGAAGAAGGCAAAAATGAGTAATAGGACCAGCATCAAGAGGCTAGAAAGATCGATAACAGTTACAGGAAGCAGCAAATACATGCAGGCCAGAAGCACTCTCTTGAATTCCAGGTTCCACTGAGAAATTAGTTAGGCAGGAAGTACTGTTACATTCAATGACTCCTCTCTTTTTTCTACCTGGAACTAAAAACCTAAGGACCCACAATAGTCTTAGTGGCTCTCAAAAATTTCCAGCTCACTTATTTTAAGCCCCACTTCCATGTGCATACAATTTCAGCTTCACAGTCCATTTCTCAAAAGTATCTTTTTGCCAAGATCTCTAATTCACAATGACTACAGGCCAGTAGCGTCCAGAAGGCGAATATATGGCAGGGGTAAAAAAGAAAATAGTAAGAATGCCTCCCATGCCACTATCATCTGTACTTAAAGAACAGTCATATGAAAATCTTCTCTTTATTAAGCCAAGATGCTAACTCCAGATCTTAGAATTCGAGAGAGAACAGAATGAATACAACTGAGATAAAAATCATTAAAATAACATATAAAATACATAAAAGAAACCCTCAATACTAGAACATATTTCATTAATAAGAAACCACATAGCTAGCTATAAGAATAACCACTCAGCGGGGCTTGGTGGCTCAGCCTGTAATCCCGCGCCCTGGGAGGCTGAGGTGAGTGGATAGCCTGAGCCCGCGGGTTCGAGACCTGCCTGGGCAACTTGGTAAGACCTCATCTCTACAATAAATTAAAAAAAAAAATTAGCCGGGCGTGGTGGCGCGCGCCTGTAGTTCCAGCTACTTGGAAGGCTGAGGCGGAAGGATCGCCGGAGCTCAACAGGTCGAGGTTGCGGTGGCCAGGAACGTGCCACTGCGCTCCAGCCTGGGCAACAAAGTGAGACTCCAACTCAAAAAAAAAAAAAAAAAAAAGAATAACCACTCATATAACAAAGTGAAAAAAAAATATGTAAAAGAAAGCGTGAGTCTTCAGAAGTGGAGAGAATAGGAAGTTCTGTCTTATCTACTGATATCCAAATATAGCCTTAAAATTTCAGTTTATAAATAAGCATGTTTTTTTTGGTTTAAGAAAAACACCTTCTTTCCTCCATTATTTTTAAAGTAGTGATTTTATATTTAGTTTCACAAAATCCACGTCACAAAAAAAATGTACTTTATTGCTTTTTTTCTGAAAATTGTACAGTGGCAATATGCAGAAATTTTATACTATTAGCTTTCATAGCCATATTATAGACACTGTTGTTATTAAGTTGTCAAAACTGATACAAAAATAAATCCTATGGATTTCATAAATACCAGGGCTAAACAAGACTGAACAATGTTCAAAGTAGGAAACATTAGCTGCAAACTTCTCAATATTAACTAGCTAAACAATTATTCTTATAAGGCAGGAATGACAAATAGGTTTTGTACTGCATGTCAATTTTAATCAACTGGTTTTATTTCTTGAAGCACTATATTAAAAGGTCTGGGCTATATTCAGCTGGAAAGATGCTGTGGTTATACCATTAAACAAAGTAAGAAAAATGGCTGCTGAGAACTCCATACATATTTGCCATTCCTATCACTGAGTCTCACAAACAGTACTTATTTCAGCTGTTAGCGAATGAGTTCTAAATTTATTACAAAGTAGGAAGATTTTAAATACAGTTCTTGCTGGGGTGGTGGCTCATGCCTATAATCCCAGCACTTTGGGAGGCCAAGGCAAGAAAATTGCCTGAGTCCAGGACTTTATAACTACCCCGTGCAACGCATGATGAGACCTCGTCTCTACAATAAAATAATTAGCCTAGCATGGTGACACACACCTGTAGTCCCAGCTACTTGGAAGGCTGAGGCAGGAGAATCATCTAGGCCTAGCAGGTAGAAACTGAGGTGGCTGTGATTATGTACTGCACTCCAGCCTGGATGACAGAGTAAGACTCTGACTCAAAAAATACATACATACATATATACATACAGTTCTTAATTTTTTTCCACTCCTTAATTTGAATGTCTACATTTAACATTTAAATCTATTCAAATTTCCACAATTAACCAATTATATACCTGGCATGCCAGTAGCAAGACCCTGACCAAAAGCCAAAGTTGGATTTGCTGCTGCTGCAAGTGATTCTGCTTGCTGCCCTTGCTGACCCTGATTGGGAGTAAGAGGACGCTGACCTGCTCCAGCACGGAGAACCTACAAAGGTCAAATAATTTTCTTAAAAGTGGTATAAAATAACACATACGTAAATTTATCTTGGACAACTGTATATTCATTACAAATAGCTTTGGATGTTCTTTAAACATATTTACATGCAATGAAATGTAGACTTAGCATAAAAAAAAATAAAAAATACATTAAAATCAAAAACAAAATCACTGGCTCCTGACAACTAGAACATATAAAGCAATATGAAGGCTCTAGAAGGTATTTGAATAAAAATTATTTCTAATATTCATGCTTCTTAATTTAACAAGGTAGCTTATTTTATTTTTTTAAGGAATGGGAAGAATGGCAAAATCTTAGATGAAAGACTTTTTACAAACAAGATTGTGACAAACATATGGACTTCACAACAACTTGGATGGACTTAGCATCTATTTTACTCAGTGATCTATCACAGGAACAAAGAACAGAGTACCACATGTTCTCACTCATAAGTGGACCCTAAACAATTACCACAATACTATAAGAAAGGGATTGGCAGTAGTGGGATACTGCCATGTGGGGGTGAAGGCATGGACAACATAAGGGTACTTGATCTCAAACCAGGCAAAGTGAGGACCAAAGAGAGGCCTAAACTTTATCTGTATAATGGCCACTTATATACCTAATCCTAAATTGTACACTACTCACATCTTAAAAAATAACAATAATAATTTTAAAAACCTAGATCTTTATTAAAATTGTTTTCTAAGGCTGAAAACTGAAACAGGAAGTTTGAGAAGATAAACCAAGTATGATTTTGTTATGACATTGATGTAGAACAAAAACTTCAAATCCAACCAAGTTTTCAGAATTCAGAAGTTTTAATAAAAGTAAGCAAAAGCTGATTTTAAATATAAAATTTTAAGCCAGGCGTAGTGGCTCATGCCTGTAATCCCAGCACTTGGGGAGGCAGAGATAGGAGGATTGCCTGAGTCCAGGGGTTTGGGACCAGCCTAGGCAACTTGGCAAGACCTCATCTCTATAATAAAAAAATTAGCCAGCTGAGGCGGAAGATTTGCCTGAGCCAGAAGAGAAGGATAGCCTGAGTCCAGCAGGTCAAGGCTGCAATAGCCATGAGTGTGCCACTGTACTCCAGACTGGGTGACAGAACGAGACTCCAGCTCAAAAAAATAAAACAAATAAACATAAAACTTTAATGTAAAGAAAGAACACAAGATTACATCAAAGCAAGGTTGAAAACTCATAAGGCTGGTCAAGTTTTACTGCTTTGTAATACATAGCTGTTGTAGTGATTATATATAAGCATGATAAACTTAATCATTACTTTCAGAAATATTCAGACAATTCAAGACAAGAAGGATTCATTGCAAGTGCATCAGTGTAAGTAAGCATCAAACACAGGTGTATTGCTAAGATAATGGGAAACGTTTGCCCAAGAATATAAACTAAAAATAATTTATTAAACAAGCTGTAATATGATTGCTATACAAGGATTGAGCCAATGGACAGCTTCAACATTTTCCATCCTTAAGCATGTTAAAATAAGTGTGTTTTAGGATTGAGAAAATAAACCACAAACAGATAAATAAAATGCAAGGCAGACAGAAGTACTAAAGAAAGGTGCAAGTGCTGAGTATGGTGGCTATTATGGGTATGGTGGGAATTATAGTATTAAAATATATCAAAGGAAATTCAGAACAAAGTTTAACTGCAATACCATACTTGTCATCAAGTTGGTTCTTTGACATAAATACAATAAATGTAATAGCCAGAATGCTGATATTTATCAATAGTGTTTTTACATTTATCAAGGCAGTTTGTTCAAAAGGGTTGAAATTTCTTGAAAGACCTCATAATAAACATTTTTTTTAAGAAAGTAAAGCTGTTCTTTAGTGAAAACATTTCATCTTTTCTTGTCTAAAATTTCAAGCAATCTATTTACTGATCGAAAACATACCAAGTTAACATTTAAAAATGTAACTTAAATACAAGGAGAAAAATGAAGAGACAATTACTTTGACAGGAACATTATTAGCACATTTCTAAGGAGTGATGATAAGAAATTTTAAAATTGCTAGAGACTTCAAGACAGTAAGATAACAAAAACACAAAAATGGAATATCATCAAATCTTTAAATTACTATATTAATAGGAAAAAAACGCAATACATACTTGTGTACGAATTATATGTGAGGTACTATGTTCCATACAGAAGAAACAAAAGAGAAAAATTGCAAATCTTAAAACACCGGTAGTTCATAGAATTTCAAAGAATTCTCGCTATTACTTAATAAAGGAAGGCCTACCTGTTGCTGTGCAGGCTGAGCTTGTGATGGTGCTTGCTGACTGGCTGTGTTGTTCGCCGCAGCTGCAGCTTGTTGCTGAAATAAATTGGCTGGATACACCCCCCATGGAACACCATAATACTGAGGTGGAACCACTGCTGGACCTAAACCCCACCAAAAATATATATATATATTACTAGATTTTATAGATACATGAGGTAAGCTGCTGTTTGATTATAAAAGGGGACAGGCATAAGTCTTAGAGCAGAACATGTCTTCTACCCACTTATACCTTCCATACCCTCTATTTTCACAGATTTTCTTAGGGAGCAAGTATTATTCGGGTATGGATTATTAAAAGAGAAGTTGTTCAGGAGTGACAGCAGTGGTCTTAAAAGAAAGATGAGAAGCAAACCTCAAGGCTACCCATAAAATGACAGGACACTTAACCATCTATTCATCATTTAATAAATACCAATGTATGGGTCTGATACTGACAAACACATATAATACATTCAGGGAACACGGACCATAAAACTGTGTGGTTTTTTGTTTTTTTTTAATGCTCAATTCATCACTCCTCTGACTACTGAGACAAGTTACACAGATTTAAAAAAATCTTTTGCTTTGTAATCTATTACACATAACTGAAACATTCTGAAACCAAGCTTGCTACAATAGTATATAAATTACAAACCTTAAATTTTAAAACATTCTCACAAAGGAATTGGAAATCACATAAAATCAAATGAGACATCAGTGTTTATGTGGAAAATAAGACTAGTAAGTCAAGACAAAAAACAACTTGATAATGAAAGCACAGAGAAAAACAGAAGAAAGCAAACTAGGAAAATTACAATAAATTGTTCCTACTCTAGTCTACTTTATTCAAGAAAGTCTATAAGCCTTATCATTAAAGGCAATTAATAAAATGCCCTGATTCCTGATGATACAACAAACATGTCCTAAAATCTTATCAGTGGAATTTTAGGATATTTTAATTTATACATTTTTAAAAGTCAAATGCTTGGCTTCACTTTGCTTTGGAAGAAAAACAGTCCAGTATATTTAATTGAATCGCTAAAATAAACAGCTTTAAAAACTTTAAAGGCATAGTCAGGTAAGCACATCCTGCAGTGAGGACTGTAAAACAATGAACAGACTTTGTGAAGAAAGGACACACTGTAAAAACAAGAGTCAGACATCTACCTAGGATCTCATTATACCAGGAGTCACTTGTGGTTACTGAACAATTAAAAGGTAGATAGCCCAAATTGAGATGTGCTGTATTTAACATGCACAGAATTTGAAGACTTAGCATTAAAAAAAAAAAGAATGTAAGATATCTAATAATAATTTTTAGAATACTGACTCCACACTGAAACAATAATATTTTGGTTATGTTAGGACAAACCAAACATATTATAAAAATTGACCTAATCTGTTTCTTTAAGATGTGGCTACTAGAAAATTTTTAATTAAATTACATTTTCTGGCTCACATTGTATTTCTGCTGGACAGTGCTGGTCCTAGAAAGCCTAAGTCCAGAATGTGTACAATGCTTATCCCCGACCTCTTATAAAGTTACTTCTTTCTGTCCCATAGGACACAGGTTCTCTGTACATACATTATAACAACACTTCACATACTAACATTCAGTTAAATGGAACAGAAAAAAGCTCACATCCTAATGGAATCACATGCAAATCTACACCAAAAACTACTGAATGTGAAGGTTAGTTTCAGTTTGCTGGCTAAGATATCAAAGAAAAATTTGAAATTAACTATTTTCTCCCATTCTTAAAAACGAGATCTTGAATTTAAGCCCCCAAAATCATAGCAAAAGACTTGACTGTTATATAGTCATAATAATAAATAGCAGAAGTAGATTTAAAATTAATTGATTAGTGACAACCACTTCTGTGAAGATATTGCTGAAAGCCAAGAAAATCTGTGACAGCCTCAAACTTTGAAAATCAGCCCGTAAGCAGAATCATTCCAATGAACATAGTTCTAAGGCTGACATCAATCCACTCTTGCCTGTATAACCAAAATAACTTATGCCTAAGACGAACTCATTTCTGTCTTGGTAGCCACCTCAATCTAAAGCAAATTCTTTCCAACCACCTCCATTAAGCTCAGCATATTGCTTTATTCAAATAAGACTGTCTCCTGATAAGCACACTTTCCCTTACTTATATAAGCAATAAATGTACCTTTGGTTTTTATTTCAGATTTTGAATGATCTTGGGCTTAAAATTTTTAAACAAATTTTTTACAATTCCATCCTAATTTTGTCCCCCAGCTTGCTTGTGTATTTTAGCCAAAAGACTTTTTAAATATGCATTGTCTCAGGATTACAGAATCTCTTTACCTTACACTACACCATCTAATTTCAGTTTATTTTCTGAGAAGTAACTACTTTGCATTGTCTCTGCAGATAATTAGATTGGTCATTAAAACAGAAATTTATAGCTGACAATGTAAGATTTCTAACACTATAAAGCTGATGTATATCAATTATGTATAGAAGGAAATATCATTGCTTAAACTTTTCCCAGTTGACAAATTAATTTCCTGGAACTTCAGTTCATTTTGGACAATGTTGTAGTTTTTCAAAAAAACGTCAAATTGCCCAAATAGATAAAAATAAAGTTTACACCAAAATTAAAACTAGAGCCATAACAAGCAAGCATAATAAGGATGAACAAATAGTATGTTACCTGCTAATGTTGCTGCTGCAGCTAATCCTGCTGCAGTATAAGGGTCAGTCCCTGGAGGAGCAGCACTAATAATATATGGATTTGGCACAAATGCAGCTGGAGCAAGGCCTGCTGAGAATACACCAGCTATATTTAAAAAGGGGAGAAACAACAAAAATGTAAAGTATGATTTTCTTCATTAGGTAAAACCATTTCTATTTGTATCTAGGGTGAAGTGGGGAAGAAAAGTGTGTATAATAGTTGAAATTTTTACTAAGTGACCTTGGACATGCAAGACTAATGGAATCTCAAGTTTTTCATTTAAGAAACAGGTGTCATAGAATTTTTTTGAGAAGTGTGATACTGAACATGAAACAACCATAGAGTGCTAGCACAGAACAGTCACAAAGTAAGTGTTAGAGCTGAAACTGCTGTTCTTCAATAGTAGTTTTTCATTCAAACTTTATAAAGTCATACTACGAGCTAGCAATCCAACAGCAAGGAAGAAAGATAATCTGCCCTCTCACAAAGCACTCCATCTAGTGATATAAATAGGTAAATTAGCAACAAGAATAAAGTATAATAAGTGTTATGGGCACAGAAAAGAAGAACATCTAACAAACGTAGGGACAGGTAGGGAATGGATAGAGCACAGTGTTAAGATAAAATAAAACTGAAGCTATAACTAGAATGAAAACTAATGAAGAATATCCTGGCTCATGTTAACTTGGACTTTACTCTGTAGTCAATAGGGAAATAAGAAAGAGGTTAAAGAACAGTGACTTTAAGCCCACTTCTAAGTCGAATATATGGCTCTGAGAATGTAGTAAAGGATAAAAAAATATTTAGAAATATGCATTTGCAGTACTCATTAAAGAGAAAAGGGCCAGGCTCAGTGGCTCAACCTGTAATTCCAGCACTTTGGGAGGCCGAAGCGAGTGGAATGCCTAAGCCCATGGGTTTGAGGCCAGCTGAGGCAACTTGGTGAGACCTCACCTTCACAATAAATCAAAAATTAGCCGGGTGTGGTAGCACGTGCCTACAATTCCAGCTACCTGGAAGGCTGAGGCAGAAAGATCGCCAGAGCCCAGCAGGTTGACACTGGGATGACCAGAAGCATGCCACTGCACTCCAGTCTGGGCAACAGAGTGAGACTCTAACTCCAAAAAAAAAAAAGAAAAAAAGAAGAGAGAGAAAAGAAGCCAGGTGTGGGCTCTCACACCTGTAATCCCAGCACTTTGGGAGGTAGAGGTGGGAGGAACGCTTGAGTCCAGGAGTTTGAGACCCAACTAGGCAACACAGTGAGATCTTATCTCTACAAAAAATAAAAATGCTAGCCTGGTATGGTGGTGCATGCCTGTAGTCCCAGCTACATAGGAGGCTGAGGAGGGAGGACTGCCTGAGCCCAGAAGGTTGACACTATGGTGAGCTGTGCACAGCACTGCTGTTGAGATGACAGAGAAAGCCTGTGATACGTTGTGTGTGGGGGGGGGAACGACACACCAACTCCCAGATATTTAGGAATAACTGTATAAATCTTTCAACCAGTTACTGAAAAAAATTACTTTAAAAATGTGTTGTTAGGATTGTCTCTTCTAGAAGGTAACTGAGACAAGTGGAGGGTAAGAAAATTATGTTTTCAAAGCTACAGGAAATCATTAAAGGTGTCAACAAAGATAAACATTCAGTAATCATTCAAGGCCGGACATGGTAGCTCACATCTGTGATCTCACCACTTTGGATGGTCAAGGTGGGAATACTGCTTTAAGCCCAGGAGTTCAAGACCCAGCCTGAGCAATATAACAAGATCTACTCTCTACAAAAAGACAAACAAACAAAAAAACACACATTTTGCTGGGTATGGTGGCACATGCCTGTAGTCCCAGCTACTTGGGAGGCTGGGGGATCACTTTAGACCAGAGGTCGAGGCTGTGGAGAGCTGTGACTCAGCCACTGCACTCCAGCTGGGATGACAGAGTGAAACCCTTACCCCAAACAAAACAAAACAAAACAAAACCTTTTGTTTCCCTGGGTGAAAAAAGTCCTCAAAAGGAAATGTTTTGCTGATGTGAAAGAGATGAAACAAAAAATTGCAGGAGCACTAAAAGTTATCAAAATTGACAAGTCCAAAATCTGTTCTTGAGCAGTGGAAAAAGCGTCTCAATAGGTGTGTTGCATCAAACAAAGAGTACTCTGAAGGTGACAAGTTTAAACATCTAAGAATAAATACGCAAGGATTCCAAGACAGCAACAGAGTCATTTGGAGTGTGTAAGTCTCCATATAAGTGAGTGTGCATAAGGACGAATATGTGTACAAGTATGCGTGCAAGTGAGTGTCTGACTGAGTAGGGATGAACAAGCAGCCTGAGATCCCCTGCTGAAGTAGCTGCCCCATGCCCTGCTACTCGCATCCCAGTGCAATCTGTGGCCCAGAGGCAGTCCCCATCTTTGGGACCCTACCCAGAAGAAAGCGGTGGGGAACAGCCACTGCACAGTGCTACTTGCCACTACAGCCTCCGGTGCCAGATCTGACACGCAGTGGGGACTGCAGAGAAAATGCAGCGAAGGGACCAGTCACCTAGTACCAGCAGAAGAGAAAACAGAGGCGCCACCACCTCCTCGGTCCACCAGGGTGGAGACAGGCTCCTCCATGTCCACTTCATCAACGGAGCTACCCCCTGAGACTGAAGAGTGAATTCAGCAACTGTCTGAGGTTGATCACCATCAACCCAGGGGGGGGTACTCTGGGTGCATCATTCCTAGAGGGACAGGCTCGGAGTAGAGACCCATTCGCCCCAGAACTGACACGGAGCCACTACAGATGAAATCGGAGGGGAAGAATTCAGCCCACAGCAAATGGGTGGGCCTGAGTTTTAAACTGATTCAGTCCCCTTCTCACTGTAATTCGTGAGGAGTGTGAGCCATGCAGGGAACAACCTGATCAACATGGCAGAGAGGGTTGAACACAGGCAGATCATGTTGGGGATGGTTCATAGACTCCCCCTGACCTCAAGTCTAGGAAACTGGAGCCCCCTCCCTTCTGCCATGAGCCAAGAGTGGGGGTGTCTGGGTTACGTCAGTTATAAAAAAAGGGGCGGGGGAGCCAAAGTTTCAGAAACTGCCACAAGAGGGCACTCACGGGTGACAAATGATTCCTTGCTCTATATATTTTGGGGTGTGTGCGCATTTTCTTGTTTCTTCTGCTGCTTCTTTCTTCACGTAACGGTATATATGTGTGTGAAAGTGTCTTCATATTGTTGGTTTTAGTTTTATTACTATTTTATTATTTTTTTCCTTATTTATTGGTTTGTCTGTTTTGTCTTCTCTACTTCTTCCTCTTCATTGCCTTTTCTACCCCCTTCCCTCTTTCTCAGTTCCTTTCCTTTTCCTTAAGTTACTTTGTACTCAGGGAGTATACACATATGTCTTCATTGCATGGTCATATTGTGAGGTGGTGGGAAGTGGGTCCCAGAGAGCCTACACCCCAATCAGCAAACATTGTGATCTGCAGGCAGCTTTTGAATCTCAGCACTCCCCTGATACACCTTACACATCTCTAAACTTCAAAAGGACAGCACAGCTCCCCTCCCTAACCCAGCTTCAAATTTCAACAAATCTGGAAGCTGCACCTAGGGAAGAACAGGGGGTTAAGCAAACAGAAGTGAAAACTATTCCCTCTTTCACTGAGCAAAGAAGTAAAGAGAAAAGAAAAATCTGTCACAAATAAAGAAAAACCAATGAAAAAACACAGGTACCCCACAAAATCAAAAAAGGATAGTATACAAGAATATAAACTTTGGAACTCAAACAATGAAGAAGAGTGCCCAGAATAACTGGTGTCAGACCACAAATACAGAAACAAAGGAATGTTTGAAAAGGATGAATAAGAACCAAGAAAGACAAGAGGAAAACAAGAAAGAATTAATAACAGAGATGCAGGCTATAAAGAACAGTGTCCATGAAATAAATAATAAACTGACAAGCATGGAAAGCAGAAGAATCTCAGAGCTTGAAGACGAAAATATGGAAATAACCCAATCTGTTAAAAACATAGAAAGGGGCCAGGCTCGGTGGCTCAGCCTGTAATACCAGCACTTTGGGAGGCCGAGGCAAGTGGACTGCCTGAGCCCGAGGGTTCAAGACCAGCCTGGGCAACTTGGCAAGACCTCATCTCTACAGTAAAATAAAAAACTAGCTGGGTGTGGTAGCGCACACCTGTAGTTCCAGCTAACTTGGAAGGCTGAGGCAGAAGGATCGCCTAAGCCCAGCAGGTCGATGCTGGGGTGGCCTGGCCATAAGTATGCCACTGCACTCCAGCCTGGGTGACAGAGTGAGACTCCTACTCAAACAAAAAAACACAGAAAGGAAGCTTAAAAAGACAAAGCAAAGCCTCCAAGAGACGTGCAATTATATTAAAACATTCATGACCAGCTAATTTTTAACTTTGCTAATACTTCTGTTGCTGCAAACGTCTGTCGTTAAGCACAGGGAAATGGTCTTTTCTAAATTGTCACCTTTTTCATGATACAGCTGAAAGTTGCAGGCTTATTCAGCATTTGCCTCAGATACCACTCTCACTAGCATTCTGTACTTTGTATTCTTATTCACATTATAAACCCGAAAAGACAGTCTTCCATGATGAGGTAAATTCACATCAGTGGTAACCAGGAACAGAATTTGGAATGATGTAAATTCATGTCAGTGGTGGTGAGTGAGTTAAGAGGCCAAACTTACTCCTGATTGGTATACCTGAAGCAGAAAAGTAGAGAGAACACCTTGGAAAAAACATTCCATGAGATCATCCAGGAAAAATTCCCTCATCAGAGAGGCAACCATCCAAACACAAAAGATTCAGAGAACTGCAAAGCATCTAATTAAAACACCAACCCCTAGATATAGTAATTCACTTACACAAAGTAGGTATAAAGAAAAATTCCTGAAGGCAGAGAGGGTGAAAGGTCAGACTACCTATCAAGGAAGACCAAACAGAGTAACAATAGACCTAGCCAGGCATGGTGGCTCATGCCTGTAATCCCAGCACTTTGGGAGGCAGAGGCGAGAGGACTGTCTGAGACAACTTGGCAAGACCTCATCTCTACAATCAAATAAATTAAAAAATAAAAATAAATTAGCTGGCATGGTAGTGTGCACCCGTGGTTCCAGCTGCTTGGAATACTGGTGGAAGGATTGCCTGAGCCCAGCAGGTCGAGGCTACAGTGGCCATGATAGTGCCACTGCACTCCAGCCTGGGCGACAGAGTGAGACTCCAAGTCAAAAAAAAAAAAAAAAAGAAATAGCAGCAGACTTATCTACACAAACTATAGGCTTGAAGAGACTGGAGCCCAATCGTCAACTTTTCAAAGATAAACAATTCCAACCAAGGATTTCCTACCCAGTTAAGTTTCATCATCAATGAAGAATTAAAATCCTTCACAGACATCCAATCCCTAAGAATTTACGCTGCTTCCAGACTGGCTCTACAGGCGATGCTTAAGAGGGTGTAAAGCACAAAAGAAAGGAAAAAAAAGGACCATCATGTACTTCGCAAAAATGCAGAAAAACAGAATCCATACAGCATACATGGTGACTGCAAAACTGAAAACACACACATATATCGACCCCAAAATTAAAAGAAAACAAAAAAACTTTGTAAGAACCTCATGAAAGAAATAAACTCTCACACCTCAATAATTAGCTTGAATGTGAATAAACTAAATG
Source organism: Tarsius wallacei (assembly GCA_963574415.1). Taxonomy (NCBI): domain Eukaryota; kingdom Metazoa; phylum Chordata; class Mammalia; order Primates; family Tarsiidae; genus Tarsius; species Tarsius wallacei. Next base: position 18,026 of record CAUYQG010077104.1, on the reverse strand, counting down.
CACCACTGAAAATACATAGAATGGCAAACTGGATTTAAAATGCAAGACCCAACAACATGCTGCCTCCAGCAACCACACCTCAGGACAAAGGACAGACTCAAAGTTAGAGATGGAAAACAAACTTTCAGGCAAACAGAAAACAAAAAAAAAAAAAGGCAGGAGTCGTGATTTTAATATCAGACGAAACAACCCCCAAACTATCAAAAATTTAAAATGATACAGAAGGACAATAAAACATAATGATAAAAGGTTCAATCCACTAACAAGAAATATCCATCCTAAACATATATGCACCTAACACAGGGGGACCAGGTTTTATAAAGGAACTACAAAGTAAAATTTAAAAAGATATTGACTTGAGCACTATCATAACTGGAAACTTAAATACCCCACCAACAACCCTAGATAGAGAGTAGAGGCAAAAAAATCAACAATGAGATCTGGAACCTCAACTTGACTCTTAACCAAATGTACTTAGCAGATACCTACAGAACACTCTACCCAACAACCACAGAATATACACTCTACTCATCAACGCATAAAACATACTCCAAGATTGGCCACATTCTTGGCCATATGTTAAGCATTAACAAATTTCATAAGGTTGAAATACTGCCATGTACCTTCTCAGATCACACAAGAATAAAAATAAATTATCACCACCAACAAAATCCCCACAAAACACTCAAAGACAAAGAGACTAAACAGCATGATGCTGAACACAGAAATTAAAAGATTCTTGGAAACAATGAAAACAAAGACATGTCTTACTAAAACCTGAGATGCCATGAAATCAGTAGTTAGAGAATTTATAGCTCTACGCATACACATCAAGAAAATAGAAAGGTTACGAGTTAGCAGTCTAACAAATCACCTAAGGAAGCTGAAAAGGCAAGACTGCCAAAACCCCATCTTCAGCAGAAGAATCCAAATAAAAGCCCAAATATGGGACATAGAAGACAAAAATATCATTAAAAAAATAAATTAAATAAAGCGAAAGAAAAGGCTGGTTCTTTGAAAGGATAAATAAGATTGTTGGACCCCTAGACAGATTGACCATGAAAAGAGAAAAAAAGCCCAAATAAACACAAATACAAATACAAAAGATCAAGTTACAACTGACCCCTGAAGAAAAACAAAAGATTATCAGAGATTACTATGCATACCTTGCATGGAAACAAACTCAAAAACCTGAATGAAATGGAGGACTTTCTCACATCACACAACCCTCCATGGTTGAAGCAAGAAGAAATTCAGACCCTAAACAGACTAATAACAATCCAGGAAATTGACTCCATCATAAGAAAACTACCTACAAAAAAAAGAAAAAGAAAAAAAAAGAGCCCTGGACCAGACAGTTTTCCAGCAGAATTCTATAAAACATACAAGGTGGAGCTGATACCAATCCTACTGAAACTGAAAGTATTCCAAAAGCAATTGAGAAAGACGGAAGTCTTCCCAAATCATTTTTTGAAGCTAATGTCACACTGATACCCAAAACAGGTAAAGATCCAACAAAGAGAACCACAGGCCAATATCCCTGATGAACATAGATGCAAAAATTCTCAAAAAGATTCTAGCAAATCGGATTCAACAACACATCTTCTGAACTGAACTCTTCTTGTTGAATGACCTTCAATAAAAGTGTTTCTTTACTATACAATGCAATCATGTACGCAAAAACTATTTGTACTTCCTAAAGCTACTGAGATAAGGGGAGGAAAAGAGTAGTTCTAGTGTATAAACAATAAGAGCATGAATAATCTTTAGGATTCAACAAAAACAAATTATACCCAAAAAAAAAGCCCCCCAAAAAGGGCCTTTTCTCAAAAACTCAGAGCCACAGTATAGATTTCTAGTGCACTGGGAAGCAAAGCAAGATCTTTTGCTTGGTAACAATATGATTGAGAGCAAGTCCTCCTCCTCTACTTCAGTTTTCCAAAAATTTTCTGATTTTACTTTTCTGAGACAAAAATCAAAATCAAGCTTTCCAGTATCAAAACAAAAAACTTGGTTGGGATTGTGACCAAGAGTATATTAAAATCCACATACTAATTTAGGGAGAACTGACATTTTCACAATGTTGGATTTCCCAAAAATAAAACAAAACAAAACAAAAAAACGCATCTCCATTTATTCAAGACTTTAGGAACTAAGTCTATAGTTTTCTTTACAAATGCCTTGTACAACTTTAGTTATTCTTTAATCCTCTCTATAGCTTTGCATTTCTCTTGGATTTCTTGAGTCCTGTGGGCAATTTCAGTGTTCTGGGAGACTTCCTAAGTTTTATTTTCTAGTTAATTTTGTTCTAGGTGATAGCCAGTGAATTTACACAGCAACTTAAAACTATTTTTTTCAATGACTTTTGTTCACAAGACCCTGAAATGCTTCCTTTTCACAGCATTCTACTGTTTGAAAACTTCTGATGATCTTTTGATGGCTTAAGTCCTTTATGTTTAAAGGTTCTGACTATACCCTCATAATTATTTTCACAACTTCAAAGTTCTCTTATCTCTACATCTTAAAACTCTGTTATATGACTGATTTTTGGCTGATCTTTCATGTTTATAATGTCACTTATCTCTACATCTTAAAACTCTGTTATATGACTGCTTTTTGGCTGATCTTTCATGTTTATAATGTCACTTTTGTTTGAAACACTTTCTTATATGAGTTTCTCTTGCACTCACTTGTCCATTACATGTTATCATGATTGTCTCAACTACACATTATAGGATCAAACCTCCAACCAAGTCTTCTGTTAGTGGCTTAAAGGCTCTTACCTTAAATGGTTAGCATGAGTCCTCTTTTGTTTATTCCTCTTCTAGTCCTCTCTATAGATCCCATGGCTTTATTCCTAATTAAAACCTATCACTTCTCCCTCAATTTCTTGTACTACAGAAATTCCCCAACCACCTATACAACCCTGCCTTTTGCTTTTGTTCTACCTATTGCCATCTTTTATGTCTTTCTGGACCAGTTCATAGGCCATGCCTAGTCTCTTTTTTATTTTTGTACAAATTTTACAGCTAAGAAAAGTCAGCTAAGAAAAGTCTCAACATTTCTAAATGGTTGAAGAAGGTGATTAGAAACACATGAAAATTATTTGAAATTCAAATTTCAGTGCCCATCAGTAAATATTTATTGGAACACAGCAATATTCACTTATGTATCAACTATGGCCACCTTCATGGTTTAACAGCAGAGTTGAGTGGTTGTGACTGAAACTATATAGCCTGCAAATCTTAAAACAGTCATTATCTGGTCCTTTATAGAAAAAGTCATCAACTCCCATTCTAGAAATCTTCCAGCACTACACTAATGAATACGGTAGTAACTAGCCACGTGTGGCCACTGTGTGTTTAAAATGTGACTACTCTGACTTGAGATCTGCTATAAGGGGGGGAACATGCACATCTGGTTTCAAAGACTTAATATGAAGAATGCAAAATTTCTCATTAGTAAGTTTCATACTGATTACATTTTGAAATATTTTGGATAATAACATTTTCAAATTAATTCATCTATCTTTTATTTTTAACAATATTGGCTACAAAATAATTAAAAATTACATGGTACAATATTATATTTCTATTGGACAGTGCTGTTCTAAATGAGCTATCAGCCAAGGAAGAGATTAAAAAAAAAAAAAACAACTATGAACAATGACTACTACCCTTAACTGTGGATCTAAGATTAAGATGTGGGATTAATTTTGATAAATTATGATTCCTTAGAAATATTTCTATCTTATTCAAGTTTTCAAATTTATTTGCATTTTCACAGAAATGTTCTGCTATATCTTTAAAGATTTAAAGGCGCAGTGGTGCATCTCTTTGGGAGACAGAAGCGGGAGGATTGCTTGAGCCTAGGAGTTCGAGATCAGCCTAGGCAATATAGCAAGAATGACAAAAAAAAAAAAAAATCCAGGCATGGTGGTCCATGCCTGCAGTCAGTACCAGCTATTCAGAAGGCTGAGGCAAAAAGATCACTTGAGCCCAGGAGGTTGGGGCAGAGGTGAGCCATGATCACACCTCCGTACTCCAGCCTAGGTGAGAAGAGGCCCTTACCCTCCCACCCCCCACCAAAAAATAAAAACCGCTATGCTGCCCCATAAACATAATCAGTATATTTCCATCATGCAAGGACAAATGAAGTACAGGGTATGGTGTTATGCTATAGATTATGGTTTTCATTCACAGTTCCTGGTTCAGAACTCTCATAGTTCTTGCTACAGTCTTTTATTACAATGTTGGGTGTATTAGGCTTCATGGCCAGGCCACAGAAACAGAATCTCTCAGACTTACTCCTGCCCTACTTTCACCTGGCCCAAGGCAGGACTCTGATCTTCCCATGCTTTCTGATTGTGGGTCTTAAGATTCTTCCCACAGAGGGTTCCACCCTATATACTGGCGAAAGGAATGCTGACATTACAAAGCTTCCATAAATACCCAAGAAGACTGGGTCCTGGAGCTTCCAGATAGCTGAACATATAAAACGTTCCTGGAGGATGGCAGCGCCCATGGACAGCATGGAAGATCTGCATCCTTTCCCCATATCTCGCCCTATGTGTCTTTTCATCTGTATTCTCTGCAATATCCTTTCTAAAAAACCAACAAACGTACTCCCACAAATTAATTAAACTCAAAGATGAAGCCGTGGGAACCCCAACTTGAAGCCGGTCAGAAGTTCTTGAGGCTTGGTCTTGTGACTGGTATCTAGGGGAGGGCAGTGCTGTAGGACTGAACCCTCACCTTGTGGGATCTGAAACTATCTTCGGGTAGATAGTGTTGGAACTAAATTAGAGGTCACCTAGATGGTGTCACATTTGGTAACTGAAGTTGTCTTCTGTGTTGATGATTGTAAAAGCAGAGGAAAAAACTCAGTTTGGAAAACTTCCCTAAAGTACAGGGAGATGAAGGGGATTGGTGGAAAAGGGGCAAGAAAAAGGGCCAAAGCACATGCTGCTATTAGAAGTCATATATAAAAGTGCACATCTTTAATTACAAAAAAACTGGGGACCTAGAAGTCTTACTGCATTAACACAGAACAATACAAAGTTAAAGGAAGAGAACCAACTTAGTATATCCCTACCCAACCCCCTATAGATCCTGATGTTGAAGAGTATTCAAATATTTTCCAAACAGGAACAAGGTAAGCCAAAATCAGATAAGTATAAAAATGGTTAGACCAAAAAAAAAAAAAAAAAAAAAATGGTTAGACAAATCTACATGTGATAAAATAAAACTATACATGCATACATACTACATCAATGCCATACATATTACTGTTTTTGATACTGTACTTTAATTATGTAAGAAGTAGCCATTAGGGAAACCTGGGTAAAGGGAAACTACTCTTTGCAAATTCATGTGACTCTATAATTATTTCAAAATAAAAGTTTTAAAAAACGGCATTCAACTAGGCATGTGGCTCAAACCTGTAATCCCAGCACTTTGGGAGGCCGAGATGAGAGGACTGCCTGAGCCCAGGGGTTTGAGACCAGCCTGGGCAACTTGATGAGACCCTGTCTCTACAATAAATCAAAAAAACTTAGCCGGGAGTGGTGGCATGCACCTATAGTTCCAGCTACTTGGAAGGCTGAGGCAGAAGGATCACCTGAGCCCAGCAGGTCAAGGATGCAGTGGCCGTGAGTGTGCCACTGCACTCCAGCCTGGGCAACAGTGAGACTCCAACTCAAAAATTAAAAAAAAAAAATACAAAAAAACCTACATTCAACATATTTTATACCATACTCTACTACTGCCAGGCTCAGAATCAGATCTGTGAGGGGGAAAAAAAACAACTAATAAAACTAATCATAAAATGGCTACCAGCAAGATTTACCTGTATTGATAAACAATAAAGATGTACATAGGGTTGAGGGGGGAGCACAAATAACAAAAATAAACAAAAATTCCAATATAGACAACATAATGTACCAAGTGGGACCTCTGGCAGAAACAAATGTATAATTTAAACAATTCGCATCACAGTAAAAACCAAAGGTCAAAAACCAGATAACTTAATGATGGAATAAAATATTTTTAAGACAATTTCTTCAGATTCCCATTTCCAAACAATTTTTTAAATGAACAGCAACTTGATAATGGACACAAATAACTAAAGTTGAATATCCAAGTGTCTGACTCTCTCAACATTACATTAGAAAATAACTTATATATTGATAACTTTTATCAAGCTATAGAATTTTACCTTAACCAATGATGCAAATAACAATCAGAAATAATTCTTCTCTAGTTAATCAATATCCTTGCCATATAATCTATTGCTTTGATCTCAGTAAGACGCTTCAAAAAGTAAAATTATTACCAGTCACTAAACGAACAATGAAACATTTAAACACTTCACAGTCTAGTCAAATTGTGAGCTTATGAAGACTCACCTATATGTGGCTGCTGAGCTGCTGCCAATGCGTATTGCTGCTGTTGAGCTGCAGTTAACTGCTGAACTGTTAGTGCATTAGTCCTCTGAAAGAGCTATAGGAAAAATATTTAATATAACGATTAGTGACAAAACACTTCACTTCTAAATAGAAATCTGTGAATAAAATATCTTAAACACTTATTTGAAGCACTCGCTCAACGACACGGACATTTTAATCAATAAAACATTAAGTATTAAAGAACTCCTACATTCATGTCAGAGTCCCATAGCACTGCAGGCTAAACCAATATATAGCTAACAAGCTTCTTAAAGAAAAGAGCATGCTTTACCTGCTGCTGGGAATTGTAGTCAAAAAGGCCTACAGTAGCTCCTGAAGAATCCATTGGTACCTGATTACCAGGGTAGTCAAACTGTAGGGAATCCAGACCAACTTGTTCCATGGCATCCAGATTCTGAGTTTCAGGATTTGAAAATTCTTCAACAAGTGGTTTATTAGCTGTAGGAGTAGGAAGAGGCCCCAGTCCTTCTGGGGGATTAGTACTAGGGCCTAGGCGCTCAACTACTTCAGTTGGAGAGGCTTGACGACTTCCAGGAGTACGACTACATAAAGAAAATAGAAAAGCATTATGATTAAAAGTAGTAAGTCAAAAGGTGAAACGGGAAAGTAGAAAAACCATGAAAAACAAGTGGTCATAAAATATAGACAGTGAATAAGGCATTCTGGGTCACTAACCATGCCACTTTATCACATTTCTGTTCCACTTAATATAATTTTCCTCTTCTTCAGAGTTGGCATGGCTTAAGGTTTTTAAAAAAAATATTACTGATTATCCACCTCACTTTGAATAGCATAAAGCTGTAACTTAATTTTATAGATAAGAAAAATTGGCCAATATCACAATTTAGGCTTATATTTCCTAAAACCTACCTCACAGCATATGCAAAAAGACTGATGTGTGAAAAACAGGCTATTAAGTGGCAGTTATGGGAAAGCTCAAAACCAAAACCCACCCACCATACTGCTGTACTGCCCACCAGCACATAACTTTGCCATAACATCTTGCTTAATAATATTTAAGAAAAAAACTGGCTATAAGAGATTATAGTCTTCATTATTTAAGAAAATAAAATGTGGGATACAATAGAAAAAGGCACTGAACTTAGTCAAAAGGCTGACTCCTGGTGCTGTCTTTTAAATATGATTTTGAGGAAATCTTTTCATCTTTTAGGCCCCAGTTTCCTTACTGAGCAGACTGAAGAGATGACCTTCTGGTTCCAACTAACAAGAATAAAAGAAACTATTTGTGAAAGCCCTCTATGATAGCTCTCCAAAGACCATTTTCATCATACCAAATTGGTTCAGTTTAAACCATCAGAAAGAAATGGAAATTTATAACATCAAAAATTAAGTATACACAGCATGGAAAGTATCTTCCTACATTAAAAAAAAAATTCTTTATTGTATGGCCTCCCTAATTTTCACAAGGAATTCACTAACATTGGACTAAATCTTAAGCACTGACTTCCCTTTTTATTAACAACCTTTACGGTCTAAACTTTATTTTGCCTTACTTCTAGACATAACTGGTCCTCATTTATAGTCTATTTTTACTTTTTACATAAAATCTTATATAGGATTCTTTTCTTATAAGAAAGTTTATTGTTCAGAGCATTCACAGTATATTTAAACATAAGTACATTAAGTAAATGGCAATAACTTTTTACCTAGCTTTTAATGCTAAGCAGGTGCTCAACATTGACATAAATTTATTAACATGTACAGAGTAACTCACAAATTCCTTGATTATAAGAATTTTTCTCTAGATATTTAAGTGAACTTACATTTTATTTAAATGCCAACCACTGTCCTTGCAACATTAGAAGATTTCAAACTCCTTTTCCCTTTAGCCACACCTAATTTTGCATGTGAACATTCCAAAGGTTCATTTTTCACTTGGAACATATGGGGAATAAAAGTAAAACTCAAAGGATTTTCTTTAAAAACAACAAATTTTTTTAAAAAGCTTCCAGTATATAGTTTTTTTACTCATTTCCATTATACTCCAGTAATGTATATATTGATGAAGTATCAGTTAATATATACATTAATGATATGCTAGCATGGTGACCATATGGTATGGCCACAGCTATCCTGTTGAAACATTTTTACACTCAAGAAGTAACTAATACTGTTATCTAAAATAATTAGTAATTTTAAACATATCTAAAACTTAGTGGAATAAAATTAGAATGTTCATAAATGTAAAGTTAGTATTAATATTTAAGAGAAGTATAATTTTTCACACAAAATAACTCATATATAGCAAAAAGTATAGGCTTTTTTTTTTTTAAGGGGGAAACCATTATGCTATCAGTGGTGCTATTTTCTTGCTATAGTTAATGGTGTATTAACACTTCAATTATAAATGCATTATCTGAAGGGTTTATAATCAACTGAGCTTTAAGTGCATATCCTTGACTAAAACTTTAAGTAACAGAAGAGCAAAATCAGAATAAAGTTCTAAAACAAATTAAATAGCATTAAATTTATTTCTTGTCAAAAGAGGTTTACTGGTTTTGGATGCTTTTTTGCACTCAGAACAGATATATATGGCATTGTTTTTACAAAGCACTGTTACTCTGCTTTTGATAATATAAGACAATAAACAACTCACCAGGTACCTAAAAGTATACCACTCACCAGGTACCTAATACTCTGTTATCTAAGATTCCATGGTTCACAAAATCTCAAAGAAAACAGCTCATTTTCAGGTACATGCTCCAAAGCATCTCATGATTGAAATATAAAGTACAGAAAGAAAACCAGTACAAAGAAACAACTTTCTAATATGTAGATAAATGTACACTGTCTAATCTAAGGCCAAAGATTAAAATACATATTTAATTGCCATAAAAGACAACTAAAAAGTTATAACTTAAAGAATTCTGAGCGTAAAGCTAACTTTTAAAAGCCTCTAATATGTTCCCCACTTCATATTTGCAGGAACAATATTAAGTATTAGCACAAACTCATATTATATATTATATCAAAGAAAAAAGGTCACTGCTCCTAAGCTAATTCTGTTTCCTCATTTCTATGATTAGAAGTTAAATGGGAGGTAGGGAATAAACGCAGGGGGAAAAAGGAAGAGAACAACTCCACTGAAAGGTTGCTCAAAAGCAACCCAAGAGGAGAAAAAGAAAAAAAAAGATAAAATCTGTAATTCACTAAATCTTAGCAGAAGGGAAAAAGTTCAAATTTAGACTACCACAGTAGCAGAAAACAGCGGTTTCTACACTCCTTCAACAGAATGCTCTGTTTTAGAGACTGTCTTGAAGATTTTTTTTTTAAATGGCTCGTAACCACGAATTTTCCTTATAGAAAAATAAAATAAAATAATTTGCCCAGATTAACACAAGGTACAAAGGAAATAAACCTAAACTAGAAAAAATGTCTAAATCAGTCACATCAACTAACAGTAATAATCCCTACAGAAATAAGCTTTTCTTCTTGAGAAAGTTAAAATCTTACTTAAAATCTTTGCAATCGGCATCCATTCCATTTGGCAAACCTCTGCCATTTATTTTAGAATCATCATCATCTCCTTGTTTAAGATCTCTGTTTTGGTCCTCCTCAAATGGAGAAGCCTTGCCTTTTTGATCTCCTTTCTCAGGTCCATCTGTTTCAGCATCTCTAGTGCCCTGAGGAAAAAGAATCTGTTTGATTCTGAATACTTAATAGAACACAAAAAAAGGCACTATAAGTGGCCTAAAACTACACTATAGTCCATGTAAACAACAAAAGCATTAAATCTTATTTAATTTTGTAGTCAACTAATTTATCAATGGCCAAAAATCTGAGTACAAACTAGTGATTTATAACAGAAGGGCTAAGGCAACCTTAACTATAGCGGTGCTAGAAAAGCAGTTAACACCACAAACTAAATTAAAATTCCATTCAATGTACAAACAATTTTGTTTAGTCACTTTCAGATCAAGTACTATCAGGAATAAGCAATTTTAATTTTGCAGCTTATGTTTTAAAATTAATAGTTTGAATTTTGTAATATGGTTAAGATCATAAATATCTCCAATGATTTTATCATTTCATGTATTTCAAGAATCAAGAGAAAAAATTAGGTAGCTATAAAATTTCCTTTAGCTCAAGGAGGGAAAGACAAAATAAATTGAGATTTAAAATAAAATATAATCAAATGGCTATCAAGCAAATATTAACTATTTCTTTATTCAAAATACTTACAAAAGTTCCCTTCCTAAATCGAGAATCCAATTTATCAGCAGGAGAAGAACTTAATACATATTCTACCATGCTCACACCAAGGCCTCCACTTTCTGATCGCGGAGACAATATTGCATTTACTTCACTGTTTCCATGAAAACCCTGTCCAGATCTTCTCTGTACCATAATAGGCTGGGACATTGAATGGTCTGTTTGGAAGAAAGAACACAATTACATAGTTGTACTTTTAAGTTAAACAAAATGAAACTATACAAATTGATATGCTAAAGTAAGAAAAACTAGCATTGTTTTATTTTAAATGTTATCACTATAATGTATGAAATGCTCTTCATTCTCTTGAGGCTCACTGGCTAGGGCACTTATCTTGAAAATAACAGAATAAAGAACCATTTGGTAATAAATAGGTAAAAGTCTATGTAAAGAACAGTCCAAGGCCGGGCACAGTGGCTCACGCCTATAATCCCTGCACTTTGGGAGGCAGCGGTGAGAGGACAGCTTGAGCCCACAGGTTTAAGACCAGCCTGGGCAACTTAGTTAGACCTCATCTCTACAATAAATCAAAAAATTAGTTGGGCGTGGAGGCGCGTGCCTGTAGTTCCAGCTACCTGAAAGGCTGAGGCAGAAGGATCACCTGAACCCAGCAGGTCGAGGCTGCGGTGGCCATGAGCATGCCACTGCACTTCAGCCTGAGAGACAGAGCAAGACTCCAACTCAAAAAAAAGTAAAAAGAAAAAAACAGTTCAACCAAAAGGTCAATGACAGCAGAAACATTTGCCTGCAGGTACAACTGCTTAGAAGCATCATATTAAAAAGTTAACTTCTTTTTGGTGATTCATAACATAACAATTTATAACTCCAACTCTGGGATCAAGCGATCCTCCTACCTTAGCCTCTCGAGTAACTGGGACTACAGGCATATGCCACCATGCACAGCTAATTTTTTTTATTTTTTTTGGAGAAACGAAGTCTCACTATATTGCCCAGGCTATTCCCTAATTCCTGAGCTCAAAAATCTTCCCACCTTCGCCTCCCAAGGTGTTGAGATTTCAGGAATGAGTCACTACATCCAGCCTGTTACTTTAACTTTTTCCTGGTCATACTTTAACTCTTCCTTTTATGTTCACTCTAAGACTGGGAAGGATTGAAGAATTACTGCTCCATCTTCTTGGTCCCTTATTATTATGGATTTTGTTCAATACTTTTATTTATTATCCTAAAATGACTGTCTCCTATTAAATTCTATTCTTTTTGAGGTCAGAGACTTTTGTTTGTTCTTGGATTTCCCCAAACACTGCTCAATGCCTAGCATAAAAGAGACAGCAAATCAATATTGGAACTGTGTAAATGAATAGGTGAATGATTGCATGAAAGGACATAATGAATCATCTCCATGGTTTCAGGAACTGAAACAGGAATATTGTAATTTGGTTTAACAAAAGTAGCAATCATTTCAGAATTATTAATAGTTAATAAAATGACTAAATGCCACTGTGATATTTCAGCCTAAGTAGTTTAAGAGTATTGAGTAGACCCCAAATTGAGTATTATACCTAGTCACAATGAGACATAAACAGCTGGTGGATCATGGGCTTCTTTAAAAAATTGTTCAAGCCGGGCACAGTGGCTCATAATACCTGTAATCCCAGCACGTTGGGAGGCAGAGGCCAAGAGGATTGTCTCAACCCAGAGGTTTCAGAACAGCCTGGGCAACATGATGAGACCTTGTCTCTACAATACATCCAAAAACTAGGCAGGCACAGTGGCACCTGTAGTTCCAGCTACTTGGAAGGCTAAAGTGTAAGGATCATCTGAACCCAGCAGGCTGAGGCTGCAGTGGCTTTGAGTGTGCCACTGCACTACAGCCTGGGGGATAGAGTGAAACTGACTCAAAAAAAAAAATTTTTTTTTTTCAGCAGAAACTATGTGAATATTGCCTCAATTATGTTATTGTGTTTGTATTCCACTGGTTGTCAGGGATCTTAAAAATTGCCTTTCCATCACAAAAATATGTAGAAAAGGTATTTATATCAGATAAATTTTGTTTAAAAATAAATGGAAAACTTTTAAGCTGGAAGAAATTAAAGAAAAAAAACTTTAGGTGATATTTGGCTTTTTCACCAAGAATTAGAAAATTCTGTTATTACTGTTTTTTTTCCCATTTGTGCTTATAGCATTATAGCCATGAGTTCTGATCTGTCCAGCACATAACTGTGAGTTTGAGAAATGCTTCTCCCACTTTGTGAAACACTCCAGCCTAGATGACAGTGAGGCCCTAACTCAAAAAAAAAAAAAAAAAAAAAAAAAGAAAAAAGTTAAAGTAACCAATGGGGGTGAGGTGATGGAACATTTCAGCTACAGAAACTGGAGTACTCAAAGGCCTTAAAGTGTCAGGAGAGCATGATGAACCTAACAATCACAAGTAATTCAGTGCAGTTGAGGAGCAAAAAAGGTACATAATTAACTCCCTGCAGTCATGGAAAGAGAATCTTTCTTAGAATGACAATTCCTTTAGAACAAGGATGGTGTTATTCATATCTGTATGTGATTGGCATTCAATAAAAGTCTGTTAGGTAACAAGTTTCATTCACTTATTTTCTCATGTTTTCTGATAAAAGACTAACACTCATCTTCAAAGTTTTATCAAAGTTAAGGAAGAAGAGGGAGTGGTGAAGAACTGACTAAAATTATAAATTTGACATTTCCCTACCATCATCTTGAAAATAACTTCTCATTGCCATGCTGTGCTCAAGATGCTTTGCTTTTCAACACCTTAAAAAATATTGGGTTCTGGTAAATCGAGTAATTATCCATTCAAGTTTCCAAACACATCCAGCAACCAAGTTATCAAGCATATGTGCTTTTAGCAAAGAGTGTGCCTTTTATAGAAAAAATGTATCCCAGTTAAAATTACTAAATATTTTAAATTATGAGTCTAATATAATAAGTTAATTCTAATCCAGAAAAAAAAAAAATTCCTTGAGGGCAATAATTATATCACATATCTTTGTATCCTCCAAGCTTGGCATATTATGTATTATATATTTGTTGAACTAAAAAATTTAAAAAATTCCAACGTTTTAAGGAAATTTTAGTCTAAATTATTTATTGCCAAAGTTTTCAACCTAGTTTGATTGTTAAAAATGCTAAAATAAAACTGCCTAATATTTTGGAGTTTCAGCGTTTTGGCAATTATTTTAGTTTAACAATAATAAAATTTAAAACTGCTTAGTATATTTTAATAGTTGAGTGAATAAAGGAACATCTGGTGATTTACACTCAAAGTATAATGTTAATTTGGTTATTATCATGCAGAAGTTTGTTTTCATATTACTTTGATCATTTTGCATAACTTAAGAAAGCTGCCTTAAACTTGGTAATATGAAGATAAAACTTATTTGTAAAATACATGTTGATAGTTTTATCTGTACACCTCAGACTTCATTAATCACTTAAAATACTTAAAAACATTTAAGACATAAAAACATTTAAAAATATAATCAGTAAAATAATATGCTCACAACTTAAAAAATATAACTATGATCTTTAATATACCAATGCTGTCACTCCTGTTAAGTTCTACTCCCTTAACAGTTCATTTTCCCTTAACAGTTTCTTAGACCTAAGTGTCTCCCCACTACTTACAGATATCAAAAACATTCAAGGATTTTGGGAATTCTGTTACCAAGGCAGTTTACTTCCTTTCTGAGTGTGGCAAATGTCTAATGAAGCTAGACTGAGCTGCAATTATGTAAGTCAATCATTGTCACCTAACTCAATTTATAATAAAAAATTTCTACGGTAAAATTAATTTGTCCTCTATTTTAATAGAAACTCAGAATTTCATAACAAGTTAATTTCAAAATAAAAAACAAAAACCTTAATAAAATCGTGTTGCGACACACACTTCTAAAATTAAGTATACTATTCAAGTAGATGTACCATCAGGTAAAGGTTAACTGCTGTTAAGAAAATGTGCATGATAACAACTTATAAAATCTTCGAAGACATCACAAATTTTCTCCCAATATTGTCAACAGTTGAAAAAACTGTTGAGTATATTCACAAATCTCACACATACACCAATAACTTACGAGAAGTTCCCCATGCAGTCTCTCTCCATTCATCATCCCCAAGAAATATGCCTTTTTGTCCATCTTTTGTTGAATCATCAGGTTCCCAAAACTTTTTGGTAGGCAAAAGCTATTTGGAGGAAAAGTTACAGTTAAATTTTACTCTAATTACAAAGAATTAATGCACAGGGGATAGCAAACATATTCCTAACATGTACAAACTAGCTTACAATGCTAATGAAAATTCAAAGTGACCTGTTTTTGAAGTTTTCTTGTTATCTGTCCAATAATTAATCCCACTTATTTGTGTTTATTGGCTCTGTACTCATTATCTGTCTGGGGACGGGGAGACACCTCTTATCACCAAGGGTGTCTGAACGAAGCATATTTGTATACCTAATCCTTAACTGTACCCCACAATATGATAATAAAAAATACTGTATTTAAAAAAAAAAAAAAAATTCTAGACCTAAACATAAATCAAAGTCCACGTTTGACTATTTTACATTTTTCAAACATTTTAATTTTCTTTATATGTAAATTTCTCCAAAAGGCTTATTAAATTTTTTACCCAAGAACAGAAAATATATAAACATATTACAAAAAACTAAAAATTTTTCCCTCATTTCCAAGTTCTGTCCTTAGAACACCTCCCACCATATATCTTCCAGGATAGAAAATGTTTTTTTCATGCTTAATTCAGGTATCCAGTGGAGGTGAACTAGACAACTCTTACTAGCTCCTGAACACTATCAATCTGTTAATCTCAACTCAAAAAGCTATGGATGATTAAAAAAAAAAAATGCATAGAAAAAGCCCACAAATACTTTTGTAATAACAATCTCAGTCCCATATTAGATTACGAAATACACAGCACATAAAAATCGTATTAATAAAACCATTCACTGATTACTCAAAATGTATGTTTGGGCATTTCCTAATCTTTCTTTAAAATTCTTCCAGGTCTCTCTACCCCTCCCTGTAACCTAGAGGAGGCAAACTTGGGATATGTTTGTTTGAAAAGAATAGACTGGTTTTCTAACACGTGCACTTAGCATTTTAAAGAAGCATTCATAAAACGCCCCATCACTCTCAGCCTATAACTAGATACTCAGTCTTTTCAGTGCTAACAATCAAACTTATCACACCAAATTATCCATGTTTGCCTTTGAATGACACGGTGACCTCATCTTCAGAGCTCACAAACATAAAAACTACAATAAAATGTAACTTGATAACACCTGAAATGGGTCTGAGACATAGGATGCACACGTGTGTGTTTGTGTATGAGTGTAGCATATGCGTATATAAGACATAGTAAAGCATGAACAAAGACAAAACTTGAGAAAATGCAGTGTGTAGAACAGGGTGTGAGATGAAGGACAGATCAGATTATGAAGGTCCTTAAACACATGCTCAGGAAGTTGGCTGTTATACGAAAGCAACAAGACAGAGAAGTTAGAAAGAGTAACATAGTTCGAGACTAGTCTGGGCAGCATGGCAAGACCTTGTCTCTACAATAAATAATTAGCTGGGCATGGTGACAGACGCCTGTAATTCCAGTTACTTGGAAGGCTGAGGTGGAAGGATCACCTGAGCCCAGCAGGTCCAGGCTGCGGTGGCTGTGAACACCATGCCACTGCACTCCAGCTTGGGCAACAAAGTAAGACTCTGACTTAAAAAAAAGAAGTAACACAATGTTTTATGAAACAACTTAAGCTGTAAGTTGTAAGAATAACAAATAGAAGGGGCAAAAACATTCTAAAAAAAAAAAAATCTTTAAAATAAGAATTCTTAAAAAAAAAAAAAAGGGGGGTGTGTGTGTGGAGGAAGACTAGTTTAGGAGAGTCACAACTAGAGGGCCAGGACAGCAAGAGTTGAAAGAGGATACCGGCAGAAAGAACTGAGAAAACAAAATGGATTTGAGAGACATTTTGGAGAGGCAATAGAATCTGAATATAAATATGGGTAAGATGAATAAAAAAGATAAAACTCTAAAAATGTGGGTTAAAATGGTAAATGGTAGTGCTACTGACCACAATGGGAAAACAAAAACAAACTAGAAGCAGTTCTGAAGGGGAGGGGATATTAAATTTGAGCATGATCCTAATTTACAGATCTTTTGCTAAGCTAAATATTTATAAAAGAAATTAACTCTATTTTCTTAAAAGAATTTTTTTATAAAATGTATTCATGAAGTACAGACATTTTAAACAATAAAGATCCCAGTAAGTAAACTACAACCTCCATTCCTTCAAATTTTTTGTTTTATTTTATGTATTTATTTTTTAGTTGAAGGGATCTCACTCTGGCATCCAGGAATGCAGTGGCACTGTCACAGCTCATTGCAGTCTCGACCTACTGGGCTCAGGCGATTCTCCTGCCTCAGTCCCCCAAATAGTTGGGGCTACAGGGACATGTCATCACGCCCAGCTAATTTTTTAATGTTTTGTAGAGATGAGGTCTCGCTATGTTGCTTAGGCTAGTCTCAAACTCCTAGGCTTAAGCAATCCTAATTCAGCCTCCCAAAGTGCTAGGATTACAATTTGAACCACCATACCCCGCCCCTTCAATTTTTAAAAATCTCACCATAAAAGATTTATGTAAATATTGTTAAAAATATATAAAGCAGATAATACTAATGTTAAAACATCATATGATATATTTAATAATTGAACCTTTATTCATATTTAAGATCCAAATTAATTGCTTAAAAATACTATATAAATATGCCATTTCAAGCAGATGAAAATAATTCCGAAATAAAGAAATCCTTTTATCCCATACTTCACACAAAAAGTCTCAGTATCAAAATAAGATAACAAATAAGGCATCTAAAAGTTGTAACTAGTAAAGCATTTATCACAAAAAAAGTAATTAAAAACAGACATTAAAAAAACTAATCTTCTGAGGTCACAGAAGTAAAAGAACCCCTTGGCAGATGACGTTCCAATCTTTTGGAATAAGATTCTGTGAGTGCCTTCACAGACCACTGCTTTAAAATGTAAACTGGCCGGGCTCGGTGGCTCAGCCTGTAATCCCGCACCTTTGGGAGGCTGAGGTGAGTGGATTGCCTGAGCCCGCGGGTTCGAGACCCGCCTGGGCAAGCAAGACCTCATCTCTACAATAAATCAAAAAAATCAGCTGGGTGTGGTAGCGCGCGCCTGTAGTTCCAGCTACTTGGAAGGCTGAGGCGGAAGGATCGCCGGAGCCCAACAGGTCGAGGCTGCGGTGGCCGGGAGCGGCCACTGCACTCCAGTCTGGGCAACAGAGTGAGACTCCAACTC
>CAUYQG010077101.1:0-17281 GCA_963574415.1 Tarsius wallacei | reverse complement strand
GTAATTCCGGCTACTCGGAAGGCTGAGGCGGAAGGATCGCCGGAGCCCAGCAGGTCAAGGCTGCGGTGGCCGGGAGCGGCCACTGCACTCCAGTCTGGGCGATCGAGTGGGACTCCAACTCAAAAAAAAAAAAAAAAAAATTAAATAAATAAATAAATAAATAAATAAATAAATAAAAATAAAAAATTAGCCGGGCATGGTAGCACATGCCTGTAGTTGCAGCTACTTGGAAGGCTGAGGTGGAAGGATCGCCGGAGCCCAGCAGGTCAAGGCTGTGGTGGCCGGGAGCGTGCCACTGCACTCCAGCCTGGGTGACAGAGTGAGACTCCAACTCAAAAAAAAAAAAAAAAGAAAGAAGAATTATCTGGTCACACAATTGCACGTGGTGCCCAAGGATACAGAAGGGGTGAGTTAGATGAGCTTGAGGTTCGTATGACCTGAGCCAGAAACCACAGTGTCAACATGGTGTGCTTGGCAAAATGCAAAATGAACAAACAAACTGAATCATATGGCCGGGCAAGGTGGCTTACGCCTGTCATCCCCGCACTTTGGGAGGCTGAGGTGGGAGGATTGCTTGAGCCCAGAAGTTTGAGACCAGACTGGGAAACAGAGCAAGATCTTGTCTCTCAAAAAAATTTTTAAAGTTAGCAGGCATAGTACTGCACTCCTGTTGTCCCAGCTACTTGGGAGGCTGAGGCAGAGGATATCACGTGAGCCCAGGAGGTCGAGACTGCGGTGAACTATGAGCGTGCCACTCCACTCCAGTCGGGACAACAGAGTGAGACCCAGACTCCAAAACAAACAAACAAACAAACAAAACCCTGAATCACAGCCATAGAAAGAGAATTAAATATCAACACATGTTGCTCCATGGTTAGTAACTGAGAGATTGGGTTAAAAATAATAGCCAAATAGGAGCATTTCAGTTCTACACTGTTAGGATTTGATCTGTTAAGTGACATCATTTCCCCTTTTCATCATCCTTCTGCCATTCAGAAACTGCTTTGAAATGGGTTTTCTGACCCCAACCCTAACCCTGCCTGTACAAATATCAAACTTCCCCATTTCTCAATTCCTTGGCCTCTAAGGGCTCACCTCTTGCTAGAACTACAAACAACACATTCCCTGACTGACCTCACCCCAGCAGAGACAACCTTGCAGCAACCTCAACTCCTTGCTGGTAAATGGACCCTTCTCCTGAGACACACTAAATTAAGTTAATGCCATACTTTGGGCTAGAGAGTAAATGTCCTTTCTATTTCGTAGGTGATAAGTTTGGGGTGAACACTGACACTGGGGAAACACGTCACTATCTCAAAAAGAATGACCAAGATTCTAGAAATTTCAGACATCCTGGCAGGAGGGGGAGGTTGCGTGGGCATTGAGTGACTTGCCCAAGGTCTAGTAGAGTTCCTCTCCCCCTCTGCCTACTTGAATCCCTTTGATTGCTAAGCTGCAGAGTTAAACACCATGGTTCCATTTATTCTGTAGCACTTTGCCAAGCACGCAGCACTGATGTGGTGATTGCTGGACGATAGAATCGTGTAGCTATAGTTTTCTTTCTCCCTGCACCTTGGATCTGTCCTCTTTTCTCTGCAGTTTCTCTAGCTGTCCAACAGGGCCCACATCAGCCACCCCAAAGAAACCTCACTCATCTGTTCTCCAAGTCTCTTAATTCAAATGCTTAAAACAGACAATCTGGTTGGGTGGCGGGAGAGGGGGGACGTGGACGGATTGACCCCCTTGTAAGTCAGGTGTCTACACTGGGGCGTCTGGCTGTGGCCAGTGGGGAGGAAGACATGGCACTTTTTGGCTCAAGGGGTCCTGACACACTAGCAATACCATCTCCTAACTGCAGATGTGGGTGGGTTTTCTGTCTTTTCTACAAGTGTTGGATCAGTGCGCTGGTGTTGCAGGAAAGATGCAAAGAATTGCACAAACAGTAGGCTAAAAGGAAAAGTTTGCTGAGAAGGGAGATCAGAGAAGAAAGGGTGAATTCACCTGTCTAAGACTGGAGAGGAAGCCAGACGCTGAAGGAATGTTTGGCATTGAAGTTTGAAGCTGGGTGGTTTTTTTCTTTTTTTGAGTTGGAGTCTCACTCTGTTGCCCAGACTGGAGTGCAGTGGCATGCTCCCGGCCACCACAGCCTCGACCTGGGCTCCGGCGATCCTTCCGCCTCAGCCTTCCAAGTAGCCAGAACTACAGGCACGTGCTACCATGTCTGGTTAGTTTTTGATTTATTATAGAAATGAGATCTCGCCAAGTTGCCCAGGTGGGTCTCGAACCCACGGGCTCAGGCAATCCACTCGCCTCCACCTCCCAAAGTGCTGGGATTACAAGTTGAGCCACCAAGCCTGGCCTAAGCAGGGTGTCTTTAAAATGTTTTTTCCCCACGAGGCTGGGCATGGGAATTGATCAGTTCCCAAAGGCACGTCTGTGAAATGTAACAGTGGGGGGGGGGGGGGAGTGATCATTGCCATGGCGATTAGCAGTTTAGGATGGCAGCAGCCAGAGTTTTAGATAATTGCTTACATAGACAGGGAAATTAGCCCAAGGTCTGTAACACAAAGTTTCAAGACCCAACATTAAGCTTCAAACGTCCTTGGATGTAAGGAGCAAAAAGACATTCAGCTGTGAGTGTGTTGCTCGTGGGGGAGGTAGCAGGACGGCTGGAGTAGAAAAACATTCTTGGGAAAACCACAGGATGGCTGGAACCAAAAATATGAGCCAGCGCCAAGCCGCCCGCCTGCAGTGGCCGGGGTGACTCCACTTGGGCTTTTTGTCCTTTCAGTAAGGACACATCTTTGTGTAAGCACAAATGTTAGGAGGAGTGGATGTGGGAATGATAACCGAGCCAGAGAGTGGCTGTGGGAAGCCCAGGAACCAAGTCAGGAACAGGAAAACCAATGAGCAAGGTCGTCACACACCACAACATTTACTGAGCAGCTATTGTGTGTCAGACAGGATTCTAGGGGCTGGGCCTACAGCAGTGAATAAAACAGATGAAAATCCCTGCTCTCATGGGTTTACATTCCTGGGAAACAACACAGAAAGCAAAGAAAATAGTCAATAAAGTGCACGATGTATCAGATAGTCAAGGATCATAAAGCAGGGAAAGGTGACGGCGAGTGTTGAGAGTGTTAAATTTTAAAATTGAAAAGGTGACGTCTTTCCTATTCCTCCTTTTCTTCCTTCCTTTCCTCCCTCCCTCCTTCATCCATCTTTCTTTCTTTTTCTCTCTCTTTCTTTCTTTCTCTCTTCCTTCCTTCCTTTCTTTTCTTCTCTCTCTCTCTCTCTCTCTCTCTCACTCACTCTCGCTCTCTCTCCTTCTTCCTCAAAAAGAGACCAATAAAAAGGCTATTGCAGCCAGGTGCGATAGTTCACACCTGCAATCCCAGCACTTATGAAGGCTGTGGCAGGAGGATCGCTTGAGACTAGAAGTTTGAGACCAGGCTGGGCACTATAGCAAGACCCCGTCTCTATAAAAATTAAAAATAAAATCAGCCAGGAATAAGGGCACACACCTGTAGTCCCAACTCAGGAGGCTGAGGTGGGAGAATCACTTCAGCCCAGGAGGTCGAGGCTGCAGTGAGCTATGATCACATTAATACACTCCAGCCTGGGCAGCAGAGGAGCGAGAAAGACCCTGTCTCTAAAAATAATAATAGTCAAAAAAAATTTCTTTTGAGCGGAAATTTTTATTTTGCAACTGAAAGAGCAAAATGCTGCTACTGAACTGACCCTAAGTCACACTGTGAGCTCATACCTTGTGGTTGAATTTTCCCAGTTCATTAATTAATTCCATGGAAAACAGACTAGCCTCTGTCTGTGGGAAAAGTCCAGACCAGACTTCACCATGAGGACAGCAGTGGCCAGTAAGGCCAAGCAAAGGAAGTGACTATATCTCTGTTCAAAGCCTTTTTCTCCTTGGAAACATTCTCCATGGCCATGTAAAACTGAAAGGTTGTGATTGTCCTGACCAGAGAAGACGGCTAAAGCTGTGTAATGGAGAACTGTAGATTATACTTTCACCTTCATCCTGTGATTTCCACATCTCTCAGAGACGTCTGGCTAAACCTCTTTGCGATGGCATTCAAAGTTCTTACTTTTTTTTTCTCTTTTTTTTATTATAAAGATGTGGGGTACAATTCAAGGTTAGGTATGCAAATGTTGATTATGCACATACCCTTGTTGATGAGGTGTGCCCCTCCCTCCCCCAGCAGTTTCCCTCAACTGCCAATCCCACTCCCCGCCCCTGACAGTTTCCCACTACTGACTGCCAATCCCTTTCTTACAGTATTTTTTTTTTTGAGTCGGAGTCTCACTCTCACCCTGAGTGGAGTGCAGTGGCCGCTCCCGGCCACCGCAGCCTCGACGTGCTGGGCTCTGGCGATCCTTCCGCCTCAGCCTTCCGAGTAGCCGGAATTACAGGCGCGCGCTACCACGCCCGGCTAATTTTTTTGGTTTATTGTAGAGATGAGGTTTCGCCTGCCCAGGCGGGTCTCGAACCCGCGGGCTCAGGCAATCCACTCACCTCAGCCTACCAAAGGCGTGGGATTACAGGCTGAGCCACTGAGCCCGGCTCTAATTTACTTTCTAAATAAACTATATTTTCTAAACTAAAAATGAAAATAACCAAACAATAAAGAAAATACACAAAGACAAAATTTGGTTCTTAGAAAGATTAATAAAATAAGCAATATTCTTGCTAGACTAATATAGGAAAGAAAAGATTTTAATCAGGAGAAAAAATAATATTTAAATATATTAAAATTATTAGGAACAGAGAAGAGTTTATTACAGATTCTAAGGACATTAAAATAATAAGAAAATGTTATCCACAATTATGCCATGAATTTGACACTCTAAAGGAAATGGACAGATTGATTAAAAAACACAAATTATTGAAATCAACACAAGAAGAACTAGAAAATCTGGATAGCACAGTATCTATTATAGAATTAAGTTCAAAATTAAAATTTTCCCAAAAGAAAAGTATAGTCTCAAGTGTCTTGACTTGTGAATTCCAATGACCATTTAAGGAAAAATTAATACTAATTTTACACAAACTTTTTCAGGGTATAAAGTAAGAGGGGACATATCTTATTCGTTTTTTGAGGCCAATACAACCTGGATACCAAAACCTGATCTCCCCAAAATATTACAGACCAATATCCTTCATAAATATCAGTAACTCACAAACAAATATTGGCAAATTAAATCCAGCAATATATTAAAAAGACAGTATAAGACATTTCTGTTTCCATCCAAGATGGTGTAACAATGACTGAATTTACTCTACTGTCTTAAAACAACTAAAAAAAACCCCAAAAAACAAAAAACCGAACAAACAAAATATATGAAACAACAGTGTTGAGACTTAGGACCACAGGCAGCACATGTGTGAGACAGTGATTTCTAAGCAAGGGGAAACAAACAAGGGGAGCCCTACAACTGCTGCAGCTTATTGCATGGAGGAAGTTTTCAGGTCATCACATAGTGAGGGAAAATCCAAGCTGAATCCAGCAGTCTTCCTGAGTTAAAGAGATAAATTTGGAAATTTAGGGGAGCTAAGGCAGCTGAAGTTCACAGGAACGAGTACCAGAGAGGATTAGACTGCACAAGAGGAAGTGTCAGAGGTCTGCAAAGAATTCCTCCCAAGCTTTCACATAAGCTTAATCAAGGCATATGTGCAAGGAAACTATACAAGCCAGAGAAAAAAATGACTTCTGGAGCTCACACAAGACTGTGAATATTTTATGTTCCCAACAGCCAGAGTGATGAGACCTTGTAATATTCAGGGCATTGAGAAGCACACTCAGAAAGATAGTACCTTAGTGCTGCACAGCCAAATTAGACCTAGACTACTGCTCTCACCTTGCTTAACAAAGCTTAAAAGCAAGGCTAGACAGTATTACACTGCATCCCAGAATAAAGCTCGAAAGCATTTAAATACAAAAAGAAAAAAAGAACATAAAATTTAGTGTTTGGTATTTAATAAAAATTATCTAGCATGCAAAGAACCAGGAAAATATCCATAGTCAGGAGAAAAATGAATGAAAAGAAACCAACTCAGAACTGACACAGATTTTAAAAGTAGCAGACAAGACATTAAAACAATATTAAATAGACTCCACATATCCAAGTAGGTAGAGGAAAGCATGAGCATGGTAAGGTAGAGATGGAAGATGTTAAGAAGTTCTAAAGACATTTCTAGAGATAAAATTTGCATGTCTAAGATGCAAAGTATGCTGAAAGGATAAACAGAAAATTAGACATTGCAAAAGAAAAGACTGGAAAGTTTGAAGACTTGGTGATTGGAACTTTCAAACTGAAACACAGAGAAAAGACAAAAGAGACTGAAAAAAAAAGAACAGAACATTGGTGGGTTGTGAGACAGCTACAAATAGCATAATAAATGTTTAATTGCAGTTTCAGAATGAGAGGGGAATGAGAATATAATAAAAAGTGTTTGAAGGAATAATGAGCAAAATTTTCTATATTTAATGAAAGCTATTAGCCCATAGATCCAAGGTTAACTAATCCCAAGCATTAAAAACATGAAGAAAATGATACCAGCACACCATAATAATTTACTTAACACAGGGATAAAAAGAAATTCTTAAAAGCAGATGGAGAGAAGAAACACATCACATATAAAGTGACAAGTTTAAGAATGATAGTAGACTTCTCCTTAGAAACAATGCATATTGGAAGAAAGTAAATTAATATTTTTAAATATTAAAAATACTAAAAACAAAAACATGTAAAATTTTATTCACGAGGAAAATATCTTTCAAAAACAAGACTTTTTCAGACACATACAATCTGGTATAATTCATAATAAACAGACCAGCATTGCAAAAATGTTTAAGACAATCCTTTAGACAGAAAGAAAATGATACCAGATGAAAATCTGAATCTACATAAATAAATAAAAGTCACAGGAAAATGATAATCATATGGCTAAATATAAAGTGCATTTTTTTTATTTCTAAGATCTTTAAAAAAATTGTTGACTATCTCAAGCAAAAATAATAATTGATTTTGGAGTTTATACGCATATATAGCAATAAAAGAGCAAAAAAGGCAGGAGGTGAAGAAATGAAAATGTATTATTAAGCCCTTATATGTGAAGTGGTATTTATTACTTTAAAATAGATGGTGCTAAAATAAAGATGTTTACTCTAAATTCTAATATGTCCATGTAGTAATTCTGAGACAAGGAAAAAAGAAAAAAAACATAATTTCAATTTATAAGATACAGTTGGTTATAGTGTCTTCAAAGATTAGAAACTGATTTTAATGCTATATTTAAAAAAGATTATTTGTCTGCTACAGAAAAATCAAATGAAATGGAAAAAATATAATGAGTCTAGATTATGTAGATTTACCTAATTTCTCCACTAACGTAAAGATTATACTTATACATGTATTTATTTTTAAGGTTCTTAAGGAACAGAAGCTTTAAAAAATGTGTACGTGCTGGGCTTGGTGGCTCAGCCTGTAATCCCGTGCTTTGGGAGGCCGAGGTGAATGAATTGCCTGAGCCCACAGGTTCGAGACCCGCCTGGGCAACTTGGTGAGACCTCATCTCTATAATAAATCAAAAAAATTAGCCGGCGTGGTAGCGCACGCCTGTGGTTCCAGCTACTTGGAAGGCTGAGGTGGAAGGATTGCCAGAGCCCAGCAGATCGAGGCTGCAGTGGCTTAGAGCATGCCACCGCACTCTAGTCTGGGCGACAGAGTGAGACTCCAACTCAAAAAAAAAAAAAATGTGTATGTGTGTGTGTGTATTTTTCCTTATGATTTATTTGTGGAAGTAGGTTAGTAGACTAAGATTCTTAAGGATAAGGAACATCTGCTTGTATCCTCAGCCTAGCACGTGTACACCATAAGTAAACTTCTGTAGATAGTAGAATGAATTGAAATTAAGTAGTGATAAGTTGAAATTGTATTTTAAGCTTTTTAGAAGAAAAAATAAAGACAAAATAATTTTATTGAACACAGTATATTGAACACCCTCATTCCAGTATAACAGTAAATTGTTACACAGAGTCATTTTTCCTGATTTTAGTAAAAATATTTGCACAGCTACAGTGAAGCATCTCTATCTCCTAGTGAATGCAGATGCCAGGGACTTAAAGCAGGCTGCAAGATCATATTTGATGTAGACTTTAGACTTATGGGATGAAATGAAACTACATATACCTAAGATTCTTGCTTTAAAAAAAATGAATATAAAAATAGACCGGACATGGTGGTTCAGCTTGTAATCCCAGCACTTTAGGAGGCCGAGACGAGAGGATTGCCTGACCCTGGGGGTTCGAGACCAGACTGGGAAAATTGGTGAGACCTCATCTCTACAATAAATCACACAAAAAAACTAGCTGGATGTGGTGGTCTGTGTCTGTTGTTCCATCTGCTTGGAAGGCTGAGGCAGAAGGATCGCCTAAGCCCAGCAAGTGGAGGCTGCGGTGGCCTTGAGCATGCCACTGCATTCCAGTCTGAGCTATAAGAGTGAGACTCCGCTGGGCTCGGTAGCTCAGCCTGTAATCCCACACCTTTGGGAGGCTGAGGTGAGTGGACTGCCTGAGCCCGTGGGTTCGAGACCCACCCCGAGACCTGCCCGGGCAACTTGGCGAGACCTCATCTCTACAATAAAAATAAAAAAATCAGCCGGGCGTGGTAGTTCCGGCTACTTGGAAGGCTAAGGCGGAAGGATCGCCGGAGCCCAGCAGGTCGAGACTGCGGTGGCCGGGAGCGGCCACTGCACTCCAGTCTGGATGACAGTGAGACTCCAACTCAAAAAAAAAAAAAAAAAAAAGAAAGAGTGAGACTCCAACTCAAACATAAATAAGTAAAATGAAATAAAATAAAGATAAAAATGATGGTTCAGGTTTTCATATTTTTCATCAATCTGGAATTGTCTGATGTAGCTGAATTAGGTTGATTTTAATGAAGAAAGGCACCTAAATGCATTTGTGTTTGTATTCTTAAAATTATTATTCCACGTTTCAGTTCTTAGAATAAATGTTAAAGAGGATTGTGATACTTGGATACTTGATAATTTTAATAGTTTATATTTTTGGAGAAACCATAGTTGATTGAAAAACATATATTCTATTCCTTGCTTCAGTTATTCCAATCTGGAAAGATCGTAATAGACGTTCAGTTACATGACATATATGGAAGATATTAATAATTAAACTTGTTAAAGGATCTTTTCTATACTAAGGCCTGATGCAGTGTATAAAACTCTCCTCAATACAGTAGTATAGGCAGTCACTTTCCCTTGGTGTTGGTTTATGAGAAAAACGTATTTGCCATTCTGCCCCAATTATAGGGTCTGTAGTCTTGTTAAATATACACCCACTTTTATTTGTGGGAGCTAATGAAATTGTGAGTTTGTTCACGCAACAATCGTTCAGCAATGGCTTTCTGTGTGTCAGGTTCATATAAAGTATTGGGGATAGAAAAAAATGGATAGGATGTATTCTCAGCCTCCCAAAGTCCCATAGATCCAATGGGGATATGTACAGTTTCTGTGGGGATTGACTTGTCAGTGGATTCCTGACTAGGTTCTGAGAAGCATTGCAGTGATGATGAAATAATCTACCCTTATACATGCTGATACGAAGTAACAAGAAGTGCTGGTTACTAGGCACAGCAAATCACTTTTCATGATTTCTTAAAGAAAATGACTATTCTTTTACTTAATGGTCAATTTGATCCCTGTACTGACAAAATTTACTTAATAAGACCAAAGTGATTAATCTGTTATTTGCTACCCTGATACTTTTCTTCCCCAAATCCCTACTTTGTTTTCCGGCCTCCTCCAAAACAATAGACACATACTTCAGGTATCTGTGTTTCTTCCTTGCCTATTCCCTATTTTTGTATTCAGAATTGTACCTATTTCACAAGACAGCTGTGAGGATCCAGTAAAATAGTGCATAATGTGATTAGAAAGGTACGTAGTTTAGTCAATATCAGTTTTTAAAATATTATCATAGTTATTGTTGCTGTTTACTTGTAACATTTGCTAAGACTCTCCTCCATGTACATCTGGCTTCCACCCACTGTGCTATTATAGAGCCTCTCAAAGCATGTAACACACTGAAACTGAAATGCATGACTCAAAGACATTGTCAGAGCTTGTGAACATATAGTCACCCGAAAATAGGTAGTATTAGCCGGGCGCAGTAGCTCAGCCTGTAATCCCAGCACTTTGGGAGGCCAAGACGAGAGGATTGCCTGACTCTGGGGGTTCGAGACCAGCCTGGACAACTTGGTGAGACCTCGTCTCTACAATTAATCACAAAAACTAGCCAGGCATGGTGGTGTGCGTCTGTAGTTCCAGCTACTTGGAAGGCTGAGGCAGAAGAATAGCCTAAGCTCAGCAGGTCCAGGCTGCGGTGGCCGTAATCATGCCACTGCACTCCAGCCTGGGCGAAGAGTGAGATTCCAACACAAAAAAAAAAAAAAAAAAAAAGGTAGTATCATAAATCTGAGCAAGAAATTATTGGCAAAATAACCCCCACAGTCTGAATTCAGCAGATAATTTCATCAGTTATGAAAAATGTTAGAATTATTTGGTACTCGATATCAACAAAAATGAAGCTATTGCTAATAAATGAAGAGAGAACATCAACCACTCTGCCAA
Source organism: Tarsius wallacei (assembly GCA_963574415.1). NCBI lineage: Eukaryota > Metazoa > Chordata > Mammalia > Primates > Tarsiidae > Tarsius > Tarsius wallacei. The sequence goes on along the minus strand of CAUYQG010077101.1, from coordinate 6,615 downwards.
GTCAGGCCCAGCTGTGTGTGCTCAGGCAGCCTTGGCAAGGAACTTGTGGGATGGTTTGAAATGGCATGCCATTTGTCCTTAGTGTTTCCACAGCTGGCAGCCAGCTTGGCTGACAGGTAGTAATCTAATCTGGTACCCCATTTATTCCATTTTTCTCTTTTCAATACAACTCCAGCTTACTTTTCATCCAGCATTTTGGCATTTAAAATTGGTACATCATATTTCACCTCGTTGGTTTTTTGGCCTTGGCATAATCAAGATTGTAAATCTTCATAGTTTGACTATTGTGTATTTGTCTATCTGACCATTATCTCAGTCAACAAGCGTTTAGCACCCAGTAGTCAATGGACAATAGTAGCCTCTTGTATAGATGTCAGGATAACTGACACTACAGTCCATTGCCCACAATGCATGACAGTGTTCAAAAACTCCAAGCCTCATTTGGAAGAGACAGTATGTGCCAAACTTCCTAGTGTTTTGTTGGCATTCAGACTTTGTCTAAGTCCTGAGAAAGAGAAAAGAGTCTGATAAAATATCCAGGGGGCTCTTTTCATTAAAAAAGCTTTTCTTTCTGACATGCTATTTATTTGTTTAATCTCTGTCTTCTTTCCTAGAGGGTAAACTCCATAAAATCAGTGACTGACTCTTTTATTCGCTGTTGTAGCCCTAGTACCTGGAACAGTTCCTTGCAAGACCTTAATAAATATTTGTTGAATGAATGAATAAATAAATGTGCTCAGTAAATTTTTTGAGCTTTGATTAAGTGCTGACATTGTAATAGGACCTAGGCAAATCAACTTACTCAAAAGATTAATTACTTGTCCTAGTGGAGCACATATTGTAGTTAGGGAATAAGACAACAATGAATGAGAAATAATTACAGATTGGGATTATAGATTATGATTAACTGCTGTGAAGGACTATATAATTAAATGATGAAAAATTGACTGGAAAGGATGGAAAAAGCCAATCAGAGGATATCTAAATGATAAGAATAAACCAACCATATGAAAAAGGTTGAGGTAGACATTCAGATAATACAAAGGGCTTGCTATGTTGGACAAATAAAAAGAAAACTGGTGTGGCTGAAATGCAGTGAGCAAGGAAGAGATGAGATGAGGTTGGAGAGATATAGAGAAACCACTTTATAAAATTATGTAGCCCATGGTAGAATAAAATACAATGATAAACCATTGAAAGATGTTGATCAGGAAAGTGTCATCTGATTGAAAGCTTTATAAGATTACCCTAAACAATCTTGTAATCGTAGTGAAATGTAATGGAATCAGAAGACATTTCAGGAATCTATATGAGACAATGGTGACAGCTAAGGTGGTGGTATTGGATATGGAGAGAAATTTATTGATTTGAAATATACTGGAAAGAAACACTGACTCAATGTAATAAATTCAATGCATGGAAAAGGGTGAATAAAAGTTGAATGAAGAATAATTACTAGGTTTCTGCAGGTACACTTGGGTAAATGGTAAGGCTATTTAATAGCTACGTGGTGGTATTAATTACTAAGATGGGGATGGCTTGGGCAGGGTATGTTAGTGAGAATTCTCCAGAAAAACAGAACCAATAGGTTCTCCAGAGAAATGGAACACACAACCCCCAGGACATTTGTTCAAACTATTGTCTTTTTCTCAGTACTCAGACAAAGTCTGGATACCAAGAAAACACAAGAAAATTTGGCATATACTGTCCCTTCCAAATGAGCCCCTGGAACTTTTGAATGCTGTTATGCATTGTAGACAGTGGACTGAAGTTATCCTGACAGCTACACACACACACACACACACACACACATCCCAGTCAACAGTGTATATATATATATTATATATAAGGAGAGACCCCCCAAAATCAGAATTTATTTGTTAGAAATTGTGTATTTCTTCTCACATGTTTAAACTTCAGTTACCTACTAAATATTTTCCATTTGATGTAATACACATATCAAGATACTTTTTCCACAGCTCAAAACAGTTTTTGAACATAAGAATTTTGATGCTGTTTTTTGTTTCACCTCTTCCACATCAGCAAAATGTTTCCCTTTGAAGACTTTTTTCATCTGAGGAAACAAAAAAAAAGTTGCTTGGGGTGAGATCAGGTGAGTAGGGAGGGTAAGGCACTGGGGTTATGCTTTTTTGGTCAAAAGCTGCTGAACACTCAGCATGCTGTGGGCAGGTGTGCTTATAAATCACCCATCATGAAATGGGCAAATGCACTAAAAGAATCTCCAAAAACAATTCACTGAAACTAACGTGGCCTCTTGCAACAACACTAGCTGGTACACTGATGTCAATGTGTTCCTAGAACACTTACCTAGCAAGGGAAGCCTGTACAAGAAGGGACCTGTCCTCCAAAATATATAAAGAGGGTACTAAAAAAAGTATATGCATTTTAAGAAAGGAAAAAACTGTATTAAAATTGTACTTGATATATACTGATAACAAAAGACGAATACAAGTCATTTTTGACTTCTGCAATTACAAGAGTTGTTCAAAGTGGTTACCATCAGCATCCAGACACATCTGATTATGGCAAACTACAGGACTTAGGTGAGGTCTACCAGATGTTCCCTCATGCACATCACACACAGTACCAAGCATCTCAAACTTAACAAGAATGTGTGCAATTGTTAGGCATGTTGGAGGTTCTGTTGCATACTCATGCCTCTATTGTCATTGTACTTTTACAGCCATTCTTGAATTTCAAATACCATTTCGAAATGGTCTTGTGCTCCTTGAACAACTGTGCGTCTGTAATTTTCTTTGACTGTCCTGCCTATTGCATGGTGGTGCTAGCATTCGTTGGATTAACGCCATCTTTCAAGCAAATGTCATACTATACATTGCTACTGTAATTCAATTCAACTTTGAAAAGTAATTCATAGATTACATCACTTAAAATGTATACACATTTTTGGTACCGTGTGTGTGTGTGTGTGTGTGTGTGTGTGTGTGTGTGTGTGTGTGTATGAAGGAATTCCCTCTTACTCAGCCTAAAATGTTATTTCAAGTCTTTAGTTGATGGGTGAGGCTAACTCACATAAGGAGGGCAATTTGCTTTACCTAGTCTACAGATTCAAAAGTTAATCTCGTTTCACAACACTCTTACCAGACACAGCCAGAATAATGTTGGAGCCAATGTCTGGATAGTCTGTGGCTCAGTCAAGTTGACAAATAATTGAGACAGATTGCAGATGGAGATCACTAGACTTATTTTACACATAGATTTTGAGGTGTTTATAATTCACACATGGAGAATTTAAATTGTATGTTTGATATGTAAGTCAAGAGATCAAACACAAATGCGGGGAAGTGGCAGAGATAGCTAGTTTGCCTACCCAACACCATTCTTCCATTCTAAGTGTTTTGGTAGTATAAATAGGCACAGTTATGCAATCTGTATTTCCCTTGCACATTGGATAGTCACATAATACAATTCTGTTCCATAAAATTTATGTCGTAATTGTTGCAAGATATTTCTGAGACAACTAAAACTAAAAAAAGAGAAAATTCATTGAACTTTTGCTATTTGTTTTTTCTTTTTTTGGGGGGATTAAAATATTGATGCAGCTAATTTCTGATAATAAGGAAAAAATCACATGCTAAAGAAGGATGAGCAAAATGATAGAGGAACCCTGGAATACAGTCGATGTATCAACTCTGGACTATCTACTTCCAAATATTATATTTCTGGAGAAAAGTCAAACCCCTCATGTGTTTAAGCCATTATTATTTCAGATTTCTGTTTCTTGCAGCTGACTGCAATTTCTAACTGATACAGGGTGTCATTAGCATATAAATAGCCCATCAGTCAGGGTGTTTTTGGCTGCAAGTAAGAGAAAGCCTGACTTAAAAAATAGCATTTTAAAATTTGTGTCTAGGTTGGGCAACATAGCGAGACCATCTCTACAAGAAATTAAATAATAAAATAACATTTTAAATCTTACCTAACTGATAGTCCCGAGGAAGTACAGACTCCCAAGATTAGTTGTTCCAGGGACTCATCTAAGTTATTAGGAACTAATGTACTTTCCTAATTTCTGCTCAGTCATATTCTGTGTTGGCTTCTTCCCATTGACTTCCTGTATGATACAGAAGGCATTTTCCCACCAAACATTAAATATAAATACTTATCTTCATTCTGATGTGGACAATTTAGGGTGTACTCTCATCCCTAAATAAATCACTGGTATAGGAGGAATATGCTCATTGGCTTGTTCCTGGGCTTTGAACTAATCACCATCAAGGAAGAAGAGACTATCCTTACTGATTAGGGCAATTCAGGAACTGTTCCCAAAGTGGAAGTCAATACTTATTCTTTAATGTTACTATATGACAGGAAAATCTTGGGTTGGATGTTGAGAATTTAACAAAATAGTAAATAGAGTTTATTCCTTTAACTACTCAATGTCCAAACTTAGCTCCTTCCCAAATAAACAGACACTTTTCAAATGCTCACAGCAGCATGAAAAACATTCACTCCTCCCCAAAATGAGAAAGCTCAAAGTCTTCACTGTTATTTTTCCAGGTCTATGGTTGAGTTGTTGTTCCTCTTATCTAGATGTAACTTCTCATTGTATTAAGGCTAAGGCACTGTTATCTCTCTTCAACATATTTAATATAAAATAGTAGAAAAAGAACAGAATAGGTATAGTGAACATTCTATTTGGAAAAGGGCAGTAGCACACATGGGTCACTGGTACATATTATATACCTATATACACCATATAGCCTACTGGCTGTAAATAATGAGGACTTTCTGACCTGGCAGAGAAGTGACTTCTTGTGTTACGTATAGCAGAATCCAATTCTGTTCTCTGGAGTTAACTCACTTGTCAATCCTCCTCTATCACTCCATGCATGTCCTGTTCCATGGGGAGATTATTCCTAGTCATTGGTTTTCATATGAGATAGACTGAGATGGAATGCCCTTTCTGAGGCTACACAGAGTTAGTAGATCACTCTCTGTAAGTATGCGTCTAAGAAGATATAAGGCTTATGTTATAGCTATTAATGATCAAGCTTAGAATTCCTCATCTCCTTCAAGTTTTCGTAGGCTTTTTGTCTATATATAATTGTAACTTTCATTGCATAGTAAACAGCACAGGAGGTATTAGTGTGGTCATGATCTCTGAATTTAGGACTTTGACTTTGGTCTCCTAAGCAATAAGACTCTGTTTACTAGAATTTTAGTTTAATGGTGTCTATTTATACTGACTTGTCCCTGGAAGATATTTGAAGCAATAACCTTGAGTTGGTGGACAACTATATATTATATCTTTACTCAGGTAGAGAATATTTAATAGGTGTTGTTTGTGTCTCATGTTTTTATTGTGCCTCAATCTTATATTCTTCCAAACCACCTACCTTCCAACTTGTACCAGCATTAGTATTTATTAAGGTAGATAATTCATTTTTTAGCTTATAAAATGACATAATTTTGTATTACAGAAGTGACCTCTCTTAATGAAGTTATGTTTCCTTCCTTCTGTGCTTATAGTGGGCCACATTCAGCCTATTTGTCTCTTTCTTATAAGACTTCATTGATAGCCTCAAGAAATGTTAAAAACACTCTGAACATGCTTCTTACCAAGTTTCTCATTGCTATAGCCTTGGTAGATATATTGATGAAGTTTCAACATAAAAAAGACCATAGTTTAACTGACAAAATCAATATGGTACAAAATCAATATGGACTAGTAGTGGAAATAATAGGGTCTTCTCTGTTTTGTATGGTTCATCTTCTAATTAAACCAGTCTGTTTTCTGTGGTGCCTTATTTCCTGGTGTCAAAATCTATATTAGTTAAAATGCACTCAGCTGAAAATAGCAGAAATTTTACTGTGGGGGTGCAAGCCACAATTCACTCAGTCCTGGCCAATCAGGTTAGAGTCTATCTCCCTGGCCACAGTGATTCAGGGTTATATGTGGCAGCCAAGATAGTCCAGTTGGAGATAATCATGGGAGATTATGATCCTGGAGCTGTCAGGGGCCATGATGTGAAGCCAGAGAAAGAAGCCAACTCAGTGGAAAACAGAGCCAAGAGCTGGAGAGAAATCAAGCTCTGATGACATCATTGGGCCTCTGAATTCAATCCTGTATGGAGCCAGTATCACTTCTGGCCTTCTCTATTAAGCGAATCAAAACTTTTTTTTTTCTTCTTAAGCTTGTTTGAACTGGTGTTTCTGTCCAATTCCACAGTTTAGCCTTCTGGGTTGATTTTAGTAATTGGATTATGAAAAATCACCCAAACTCATCTGAATAATTTTAGAAATGAAAGAGATATTTAAGATTATTTGATCCAATTCCTTCATTTTTATGATGTGAACTCACATAGCTATTTAGCTCCAAAGTCAAATTAGATATTTTCTCTTCTAGTTGTTTCTAGTAACCTGCACTATTTGATGCTGTTTAAAAAATGCATAAAGAAGCAAAGGCGAAGATGGCGACCGGGCAGTGTGGTCTGTGAGACCTCCGCAGAAGAGGACACAGAAAGACTCCAGATCTCTCCCAGGGGGCCTGCTCCCCCACACGGAACTTGTCCATGGACACCGCAGAGGCATTACAGCGGGCCTGAGGTAAAAGCGGCCGCCGCCCCTGCC